>VDFB02354037.1:0-31606 GCA_007258455.2 Sequoia sempervirens
TTTCCCGAATCAAACCCTTCCTCAATGACTCCTGAACTTACATCTTTTCAACTACTCATTTTCTGCAAGAGTCATTATGTGAGTTGTGTTGTTTAGAAAACTAGCTCCAGGGATCAAGTCAATCTGATGATTCATCTTCCTCACTAGTGGTAAACCCTTAGTTATGTTATCAGAAATAATCTCCTGAAACTCATCCAATAGTCTAGAAACTTCTACTGGTACCTTCTCACTACCTTCCTTATCCATTCTAGGAATCAATGCATAACACATACGCTCATGCTTCATGCCTTCTAAAAATTTCCTTCCATCAACAAAAAAAATTATAGCACTACTGCATACCTTTTCTTCATCCTTCTTCAGGGGTTTCAACTTATGGTGGACTCCATCCTTCATCAAGGAATAAGTGTTTGCATGGCCATCATGTACATCACGCCTATCGAACTGCCACGGCCTCCCCAACAACATGTGACATGCATCCATGGGGATGATATCACAGAGTACCTCATCATGATAGCTTCCAATCTTGAACTTCACTAGGCACTGCTCATTGACCAAAAATTTGTGGTCTTTCTACAACCAGGCAATCTGATATGGGTGTGGATGCCTTTTCCTTTTCAGCTCCAGCTTCATAACCATCTCTTCTGACACCAAATTATCGGTGCTCCCACTATCAATAATGACTTCACAACATTTGTCTTCACACTTGCACCTTGTGTTGAACATATTCTTCCTCTATTCTGGCTCCTTCTCTTCAGTCACGAGGGCTCTTCTAACCACTAGGGCTTCCCCCCTTTCAGCATCATCTGAATGCTCGGATTGAGCCTCCTCATCTGCATACACAACCCTTCCACGACCTTCTGGCCTTCTGTCTATCCTTCCTTGGTGTTGTGGACATTCATAGGCTCAATGCCCTTCTTCACCACAATGGAAACAAGTTCCTCTAAAACCACCTCTTCCGGGTCCTGGCCCAAATCTTCCTCATCCTCTACCCCTTTGATCGCCACTATTTTGATCACGAGGGTGGTAGAATTTATCATTCTTTTGACCTCGACTGGTACCCACATCTTCATTTTTCCTTTCATCCTCATTTTGGCTCCTAGAAGATCTTCCACTACCTCTTCCGCTTTGACCTCCTTGGCCTTTTTGCTTGCTGTCAAATCTCTTATTCAGCTTCTCCTCAACTTTTAGAGAAAACTGGTATGCATCCTCAATGGTGGTCATTTTGACTAGGCTTAGCTCCTCTTGAATGCTCGGTCGTAACCCATTAAGATAACAGGCTACCTTCTCCTTGTTGGCCTTTGCATGGCCTGTTCTAATGATCATCTTGTGAAAATATTCTGTGTATTCTTTCACAGATCTACTTCCTTGCCTCAACCCTTACAATTTCTTCAGCATATCTAACTCATAGTCCACTGGTATGAATTGCTTATTCAGTTTCTCCACCATGCGATCCCAACTACTAATCTTTCCTTTTCCTCTTTGATTTCTCTCCAACTGGACCTCTTTCCACCAGATATTGGCATGGCCCTTCAACTTTGTTTTTGCAAACTTAACTCGATCTGGGTCCTCTACTTCTTCATACTCAAAATACTCTTCTAGCTCATTGATCCAGTCGATCAACTCTTCTAGGTTTAGACTTCCAGAATAACTGGGGACTTCTATTCTGGGTCTTTTTCTAATCTTTGAAATGGCCCTAATCACTCACATTTGATCTTGATCAATAGCTTCTTCTTCCTCTTCTACATCTGTATCTTCCACATCTTCTTCATCCTCGCTTTCTCCTCTCCTTCCCGGGTCTAACCCTCTTCTCATTTGTTCCTGCAATGCATCAATTTGTCTTTGGAGGGCTTTGAAACCCTTAGCCGCAAATGGATCTCTTCCACTAGCATTTCTGCCACCTCTGGCACCACCATGCCTACCGGGCATCACTCTTGGAGGCATCTTGAATACCTTGAACCCACAACCATGGTCCTGGTGTGAACTGCCTCATGATCGGCGATCTGTCCACACACTCAAGAAAACCCGCTCTGATACCACATGACGAGGGAGCAAACCCAAGACACAGAATAACACTCAAAAAATAGAGAATAATATTTTATTCAAAAATATGGAACTCTTACATGCAGAGGATCTCAAATCCCCATGCTCTGTATTACATGCAAATTACAGACTTACAGAAAATTACCCAGATCCCCCTTTCGCAGCATGCGAACTTCTTTCCCCAAAAAGTTCCTCAAAAATAAGAAACTAGCCCATAAATAGACCCTTTTCGGTTTGGAACCAAAAACAACATTAGAGATAAGATTTTTGGTGATTTGGCGCCAAAATTTGCAATTTGAAATTCAAAAACTAAGTCCTAATTCAAAAATTGGCAATTTTTCCAAAAATCAGCCAACTTCCGGAAGCCATAACTTTTGATCCAGGACTCCATTTTTCGAACTGTTTGCACCGCCAAAAAGGTCTTGGAGTGAAGAATGCACTAAGAACTTGCTCTACTAGTTCTGATAATTTCTAGGCCCGTACGAGACTGTTTAGTTCCTCAAACTGGACTCAAAAGGTTTTTCAGGGCAAAAAGAAGAAACTGGAACTTGAATAACTTTCAAACCGTGAATGATCTTGACCTGATTCTTTCACCAAAGTGCTTATTTTTCCATCAAGAACCTTCCCATAAATTTTTGTCTTCTCATGCCTTAAAATTGACACCTGCTAAAAATAGCAGTTGAGTAGAAAAAGCAAAAAAGCAATTATGAAAGTTGGAAACTCTTATTTGATGAAAAGGGTATCCAGAAATGCAAAAACATCTACAAAAAGCAAACAACAGGAACATAAATGGAAAGCATCTTTTTGGGTGATGCAAGATTTCCCTCAGACCACTGGATGCTCCTACATCACTAAGTCTCTTAGACCTTCTAACTGGTTGGAATGACTCCCTTGGCTTACTCATTCTCATAGGGAATAGCACAAGAACTGGCAAACCTCAATTGCAAGAAAATTTTCACTGCTTCGTGCTCTCAAATTGAATTTGTAGAAAAGAAACCCTTAGAACCACACAATTTTTACTAGACCAAGTAGAAACTGTAAACAAATAAACTCTTACCACCCTAGGAATTTAAAACTCACAAGCCAACTCATGCACAATTCAAACAGAGAAAGTATGAATACCCACTTACCTGAGAAAACAACTTTCACTATTTCTACAATTACTTTGCTCGGATTCACACACTTCTTCTCTGGTTCCTAAACCAATTTCTCAGCTCTCGATGGCTGCAAATGGTGAGGAAAAATAGTAGAAAATCTCCATTAAGTAGAGAAACTAGAGCATGTAGCCATTAATGATCAAGGAAGGCTTGCTCGAGCGAGTTGACAATTAACTGCTCAACTTTGAATCTTGGTTGTCGATCTTGTTGGTTTTAAAACATAATCAATGATGCTTCTTAACCATTTCTCCTTGATTTTATAAGTTTTGCATAAAAAATGGGAATAAATCCTTAGAAAACTACCATGTCGCCATTTAATCTCATTAGTCATCTTTAATCTGATAGCCATCATGTATCACCATCCTGGTCTGTGCTCCTTCAATTTAATCAATGAGGTGCCAAAGATGATAGTGAGAAGAATATTCTCTCGAATATTCCATTGCTCATCACACATTTTCCTTTCTTCTTTAGAGTCCCATCAATGATGTGAGCACTAGCGCAATGAAATCTCAACCATCAAAACAAAACCCACTTTTGGTCATGCTCATTTCCCATTGTGTATTGCTGGTTCATACTTCATATTATAGATCATGTCAGTGACAGGAGAGAAAAGGTGATGGAACAAGATTAAGCCATGTGTTCCTACTTGAAAATAAAAGGCACAAAAGGGGTCGCCCATATCACACTTTGTATCAACAATGGTGCATTAGAATTGAGGATCTCATTGCTCATCACCCATTTGAAAAAGGTAAGCGCACAACTATCGGTGATAAGTGATGAAAAGAGTCACAAAGAATTTTAAAGGTTCATCACACATCACAAATTCAATACATCAGATTTAAAAGCAATTAGCGATTACGAAACAACCAGCAATAATGAAAGGAACACATGTATTGTGCACTACTAATTTAAGTCATGCATTCACAAAGATATCCACGATGAGCGATGGGAAAAAGCGGTAGGTGGGACTTAAGTGGGACAATTTTTCATGTGCATGCAAGTTGTTTTAAGAAGGGGAATGCCTAGGATCATGTAAGCCAAGGCCTTAAAAGACTTAAAATCATTTTATTGAAAGGATGTAAAGGCCAAACAAGGTCAATCAGTCAACCTTATAAAATATATTTCAAAACTAGGCATGAGGGGTTAGTAATACAACAAATTCAATGACATAAGTCACAACTTATTTGACTAGGAACTGACGGTAAGGACTCAATGATAGATTATAATGCTGATAGAGATGAAAACTTCAGGGTTATTTAGGAAGGGCTTTGACAACACAAACCCAAAGACACTGATAGTGGACAAAACCCTAAGTCCAGATACTTGAAACCAACCAAATTTTATAGAATTTAGAAATGGAACCAAAATTTTTAGGGGTTTGATAACCATAGTTGGAATTAAATAAATAATTATTATTGATTTTATACATACATTCCTAGTAAAGTCCTGATTGATAGGCTAATTGAAAAAAATCTATAATTATTAAACAATTTCACATTTTTTGAATCTGAAAGATGTATCACATTCTATGCTTCCCATACTATAGGATACAAAAATTAAAATTGAATTTCTTAAATTTTAGACCAAGTTATGGTGCTCAAAAAAACAAGTTTTAATATTTAAAAAAAAGTTTTAATACAAAATTCACAACTAATTATTTACATACAAAAAAATTACAAAAAAAATTGTGACACATCCGGGAATGTATCATACTTATATTGCAAGTTTAAAATAAATATATTACTTTTTTCTTGTACTTAGGTTGGTCAGACATACACCTTCTTTTTATCTTTTCCTGAAAATTTAGTACTACTACATTGAAATTTAAAATTTTCACCAAATAGATTTAATTTTTTCTAAAAAAGGAATGGTAGACTTAGAAACTACATTCAATTTGCTACAGATTTTATTCTTACATTATTTTCAAATTATGTTAATAACTTATTCAAATTTTTATGTCAAGTTGACTAAGTCTATTTTTTTGAATTTTAATTGTCACTTAAGGGCCTAGTTTGGAACCCCATGATCCATCACTGACCCAAGGGAATCGGTTTCTTGGAGTGAAGAGCCAACAAAAGAATTTCAAAGCATAAAGGAAACAATAAAAAAATCTCCTATATTAAAGTCTCCTAACTTTACAAATCCTCTTCAAGTGTTCTCCTTTGCATCATTTCATACTATTGCTATAGTTCTAATGATGAAAAATAATTAAGGGTTTGAACAACCCACCAAGAAGTTGAACTTAAATATGATATGGTAGAAAATAAAGCATATGGAAATTAGTAAAAGTAGTTAAGAATTTCAGAGTAGGAGCAACTATTATTGTGTATGTTCCAAATGCTGTAGTTAATGAAATTTATACACGAGGTAACTAGAAGGATATGTAGGTAAATTAACAAAATCTAAGTTTAATATTGACATCCAAATCACAAAGTTAGTTAGAGGAAAAAGGTAAGCTAAACTCATGGCTAAGTAAAATCTTGAAGCTAACCAAATAAATAATGTTGAGACAGATAGAGCATCCCTAGAGTGTGACATGGAATTTTCTCCATGGTATAAGGATGTAGTGGTTTAGTTGTAGAATATATTCTATCCGGATAACATGAATGAAAATAAAAAGAGGACATTAAAACTACATGTTATCAAGTATGTCATTATAAAAAATGAGCTTTGGTGGAGAAGCAAGGAGGGGATTCTACTCAAGTGTGTGGATGAAGACCAAGCTTCTGAGATCTTAAGTGAAATGCATAGTGGGATGTGTGGAGGATACTACATGGTGAAGACTACAACTCAAAAATTCTTAAGGTTAGGATATTGGTGGCCTATAATTTTCACAAATGCATATAAACTAGTCAGAAAAAGTGATGCATGTGAGAAGTTTTCAGGTAAGTTAAAATTATCTGGAAACTTTCCTTTGAGACCAATATCTGTAGAAGCTCCATTCCAGCAATGGGGTATTGAATTCATTGGGGAAATTTCTAAAATGTCAAGTGGTGGACATAGTTGGATCCTTGTGGCCATTGACTATTTTACTAAATGGATTGAAGCTATCTCTACAAGGAAGGCTACAAGTGAAGTTGTGATAGAGTTTTTGATGAACAAAATTTTGAGTAGATTTGGAGTACCTATCAGGATAGTTTTTGATAATGCAATGTGCTTCAGGTCTAAAAAATTTACAACTTTTTGCAACCAATATGGGATAATTGTATCCTATGCATACCCATATCACCCACAAGGAAATGGACAAGAAGAATCAAGTAATAAAATATTGATGAAGATCATTAAGAGGGTGATTGAAAAGGACAAAAGGCTTGGGATTTGAAGCTTAAACAAGCCTTGTAGGTTGATAGGGTGACAATAAATAGGGCCACAGGTCAATATCCTTATAAACTAGTTTATAGTTTGGAAGCAAGAATGCCTATCAATAACTTGATATAGGTATACAAGTTTATTCAAGAGAATAATGATGATATAAATGATGCAATGGTAAAAAAATCAACCAGCTCACTTAGCTAGATAAGACAAGGAGAATGTCACAATAGAAAAACATCAATTTGCAATAGTAGGTCAAGCATTTATTTGATAAGGCATCTACTGCAAGAAAGTTTTGAATAAATGATATGGTGCTTTTGTGGAATGTAAGGGCTCAAGACAAAGGAAAACATGTAAAGTTTGATGCCCTATGGATCAAACCATATCTGATCAACAACAAACATAGTGTGGAATACTAGTATTTCCAAAGTCTTATAGGTGAATTTTTGGAATTTCCAGTGCATGGACAGTTCCTAAAACCATATTTCTCTTGAAATATGCTTTCTCCATGCATAATATATTATATGTATTTTCTTGAGTAGTCTATTTTGTCTAGATTTTTCTTGGTTTTTTATTTGCTTTAGTTTTCTTGGTCTTTATTAGTCTTCTTTCCCTTCTCACCTTACTTATGCAAAGTAAGCATCCCCAATTGGAGCCACTGGTAGTAATTTTTACAATTTTTTTTGGCTCCCAGTCTTTTTCCCATGTCTTCTAATTTTGAATGAGTATACTCTTGCTAGGGTTTGATATTAATACTATCATAAGATTGCAATTAGGTCTAAACCCTAAAAAACCTAAGTATTGGTAGCATGCTTACAATAGATTATATTCCCATGTTGACCTCCTATTGCTTGTTGCCAATACATTAAGTCACAACCTTGAGTCACTTATTCATTCAATTACTAGCCCCTTATGTCTAATATTGCCACTTGGACCCATGAGCTAAATTAATTCATTATATCCCTAAGGTCTAAAATCTTAGCTCCTGATTTTGTTATTAAGTTGGCCCCTATAATCCCTAGTTGATGATCAGTGTTTTTAAATGCATGTGCATATTATAACCTTAGGTTTCCCATGCTCAGTATGTAGACCTCACTTAAATCCTTCCCATGGGATTTTTTTATTGAATAAAAGGTTCACAGAACCAATGAAAAGTTAACAAATGACACATTTTTATTGAATTATAGAGTTTCATAGAAGGTTTAATATTAAAGGAATTTTTTTGCCATGGAACCATATAAATGGTGACACATGGCACATTAAAGGTTATTCATTGCTACGTGACAATCATGCAAACCAAATGAATGCTACATGGAATAATCTTAAGGAATTCCACCATTTCATAGAATCCTTCTAGGGGGGACCACATGTGTCTTATGGAATTACAAAAAATGGACAGTTAGCACAATCTAAGGGAGTTTCATCAAAGGTTTCTATTAGATGTATTGAGAGGTTAACACACATGTTTTAGTGGATTCTACTATTTTACGAGGCTTCTCATGGAAGACCCACATGCATGTTGTGGAACCACAAGAAAGGGGAAACATGTCAAGTATCAGAGCTACCAAGGTGGACATGTGTGTAGATCACATTGCTTTGGAAAATGTAGCATGAAAATTGAGAATTTCAGTACATAGAGCAAGAGCCCATGGCTCAATCTTAAGGCATTTCAACATTCTATGTCCAACTATTTTTAGTTGTCTAATCTGTATGTTGTGAAACTATGGAAAGTTAACACATGGAAAGTAATGATGTCAACTGATCTTGTAATGTCATTAACAATGTGTCTCATAATGAGTTGTAAAGGTGATCCTACATGGATTAATCCTATAAGCCGAAGATATTTTTAACTCACGTCAAATATTTTCAAATCAATCAAATGGATAGTGACCATCATATCTCATACTTTTGCTCGAGGATCAACGACCCACATTCAAACTCAAAAAATGGGTTTCTTCATGCTCTAGCTCATGCGAGCTAAGAGTAATGGTGAAAAGGATGGATCTTTTCCATGTACTAAGTGTTTTTCATCCTGTAAATGCTGCAATCAAATAAAAAATGATTCAACTCACTTTCTAAGCATCCAAAGAGATGAATTTGTAGAGCTCAAGAACACTTAGCAATAGTTAGGGTTTTCAGAAGCATAAAAAAAGTAAGTACATCTCTGAACAGGAAATAGAATTGGATGAAGAATAAAGTGGGGATTTAAATTTTGTAAATAACTTATGAAATGGGTAAACCTAGAGGAAGTTCCATAAAGCTTGGTTTAAATTATCAAAAATCATGACATATCTAAAGTACATAAAGTAAATTTAAAATCTCAAATGCATAAAGTATTTAAAATTTCTCAAATTCTATTGTGTCTGAAAAATAATTCAAACTGACTACATGTCATATGCTGATAGGGATAAGAAGATCATTTGAATTTTTATGGAGATTGTAACTAAGGAAAAATTTAGGTTAGCAATATAAAGCATAAACAAAATAAACCATAGCTAACAATGAAGCACAATGGAACATAAAAGCATAAACAAATGAACAATCTCACCAAAAACTTCATGCACTCCATGAATAACCTTCATTGACCCTCTCCATTTTGTTGTAAATAGTATTTTCCCTTAGATTTTTGTGAGCAACTATGACCTATGACAAAGACCTTACCAAAATATTGAAGGATTGTACTCAACAATTGCAAGTGTACTTAGAAATTTGCAAGCGTGAAGTATGACAAATGAGGTTTACATTGTCTTTTTATAGAAAAGTCAATTTTGGATGAATGGCCAGGATTGTTAGTTGAGAAATGCCCTAAGATGAAAGGATGAGATTGAATGTAACAATCATCAATTAGGGAAGCATTAGGGTAAAATTTGAAATGGAGGGCTATGATTTAATTTTAGGAAAATTAAATCAATGGACAATAATGCATGTGATAGGAGAATATTGGGCATAGAAAAAGAGATTGCTGAAAAATAAAATAATAATTTAAAATTATTTGATTTATGAGGCAAAGTTGACCTTTTGAATTAAAAATAAATTTAATTCAAAAGTGGTGGGATCAAGATAGTAAATAATGATTTTTAATTATTTATTTGGTGGGAAAGTGGGAATAAAAATTTAAATAAATAATTTTATTTAAATTTGGAGGAAAAGATAAAAGAACAATTAAATAATTATGGGGATTATTTAATTGTAGAAGAAAGTAAAATATGAATAATAATTAAATGAATCGAGGAATTTATTTAATTGTAGAGACATGGGAAATTAGTGATGTAGTTAAACAAATAAATGTAATTTATTTATTTAAATAGTCAAGAGGAATAAAATATATGAATTAATTAAATAATTAATAATGATTTAATTAATAGTTGAATTTGGACTATAGGGCATAATTAAATATTTTAATTATGTTGAGATGAAATATGATAAGACATAGAAAAATAAAGCTCGTAGGCCTAGGTTATTTTTATGTGTCTACATTTTACCTCTCTTTGTCATGATACAGTTTATCACATTGTGACAAAGAAAATTTAGTCAAGAATATGACCTAGTGTAGGTGTGGACGATCCATGCCCCCTCAAGAGAATTTTTCAAATTTTGGCAAGGTGTCGAAAAAATGAGGAAAGTGTCATGATAAGTCAATATGATAGCCAAAAACATAGTGGTGAAGTTGGTTTCAAATTTCAACAAGTTTAAAGTAGTCAAAAGTGCAGTCAAACATGCCATAGGGTGCTTCCAGTTATAAAACCTAGGTCAAACCCTAATTTGGGGGGGGGTATAAATAGAAATTGGGCAAGTCATAGGCTCATTTTGCACATTTCAAGTCTGAAGATTAGGAGTTCTAAGTGGAGATGGATCACGTTCCTCATTATGATCATAGGGCATATAGAGTTCAGAAATTTAGATGGCTGGAGGGTGGAGGAGATTCGGTGAGGGGGAGAAAATCCTTCATGAGAGGATTCTGGGCGTAGAGGGGGGATTTGAGGATGTACCCATCAGCGGTGGTACAAGGGATAGAGATCAAGAGTTGGCGAGTTTGCAGGCTAGAGTATAGGCATTAGAGGCTGAGGCTCAGTCTCTATAGATAGAGAGAGACAATTTACAGATGGAGAGGGACACCACAGTCATTAGGGCACAACAGGAAGAGCAGAGGAGCCTAGATTTTATTGCCACCTGTAGTGGGTCTACAACTAACATGATTAGAGAGGTTGCCCAAATTGGATGCAGAGAGTCGTATTATAGGAAACTCTATGAGGAGGCAGTTCCACTAGAGCGGCAGGCACCTAGTGCATCAAAGGTTGTTAGTAGTGGTTGGTCTCACAATAGGCACTCTCATAGCAGGTCTAGCCAGGGTGAGAGCAACAACTCAGGTTCTGGAGATCATGGCAGCATAGGATAGACCTCTGCTGACTTATTTATGTAGACACTTGTATTTTATATCCATTGAGCCTAAAAGTTCTATTTTGGGAGATACCTTATGACATTGTACTATGACATGTGTTTTTTGAGATATATATATATATATATATATCATTTTTGCCAGTGATTATATGTTATGTGTTATGTTATTATGGATGATGATTTTTAATGTTTATGGGATGTGACCTATGCTTCCAATTCTAATAATGATGCATTGTATATGATGTGATGTATGCATTATGATGTGATGATAACACTCTATCTATGTGTTATGATGTGATGTAATGTTGGATAATGATGTATACTTTATGATATTCATGTAGTTTATGGTGACATGCTGATACTATATGATAATGTATGCATTTTACTTTTATGATGTGGTGAATTTCATGTATTGATACTATGCTTATGATGATAGGATGTGATGCTATTAATGAGAATATGATTATGCATGCAATGTGCTATGATTATGGATGATGTGATTATGGGAATATGTTAATACAAATGTTATGATGCTTTATGTTATGATGTATTAAATGTAAATGTGCCTAGATGTTATGCTAATGCAAATGATGAGTAAATGGATGTATGCAAATGATATGTAAATGGATATATGTGAATTTGGGATGGATAGCCTATATATTAATGCAAATTCCTATATGGTAATGTAGTTGTAATTTTGTGAGTCATAGGACGTTGTTAGAGGACTGAAGAAGAAGAACTGTTAGACGAAAGGAGATGGTTGTTAGTGTAGAGAAAGAAATCCTTCAATATTTTGCCAAAGTACAAATAGATGTTGCATTAATCATCATTGGGAAGATTGTTGCAATGGCCAATAAACACCATGATATGACATAGATCAATGGTGTGCAAGGTCATGCCATCGTGTGAAACAAACAATCACAAATAAGGATGACTATGACTCATACTAGGAGCCTAACTGCCCAAAATTTTTATCACAATCAACCATAGATAGCCATTAAAAGGAAAGACAAGTCATGAAATGTCATTGTGCCTCTAAATCCTATTCAAGACATCCTCGACGTAGCTAGCATCACATGACAAAAAAGCAAATGATGAATGTGACCATATGTAGAGGCAGTGTTTGCCAAAGTATTTTCCAAGAGTGTCAAGATTATTAATGTCAGGATTTTAGTTTTGAAAGAGCCTAATTATGTGTCAGGTAGGCTAATTTGTGAGAAATGTTGAGGGTCAAATTCAGGAAGTACACATCTTGAATAGAATGGACAGTTGGAGTGTTAATCCCCAGTATTGAGAGGATGCCCCAAAATGAAAGTTGATAGTGTCAACACTTAGGAAAGACATATCTTGAAGCAAAGATAAATTACAAGGGTCATTCCTCAGAAAGACTTATCTGCAGGATGGCCAAGAATTGACAATTTGACATTGTTATGAGACTATGACCAAGTTTGACGAGATGATTGAATTGACTACATGTCACACTTGAAGTGTTAATTTAGTTGAATTGTTGAAGACTTGTCTGATTTAGAATGTTGCAGTGAGATGAGAACCAACGCAACAAACCCTAGGGGATAGGACCTAGAGGGCCTCGGGGGCTCATTGATGATGGCCTTGCCTATGTCATACACTTAGAGACCACATAGTTTGATAGAGACTAGACTTACCTAACCGTTTATTGAAGACAAACCTATATGTTTCGACTTGACCCAACAAACCCTAAGGTATTGGACCTAAGGGGCCTCGAGGGCTCATCAATGATGGCCTTTCCTACATAGAAAATGCACAGAGACCTTGTAGTTTGACTAATGCCATGATCAAGGACAAATTTTTTTATTGGACTCAAATGACCAACTGACATTAAAGACCTAGAAGACTGACTTAAGTGGTCTAAGGGGTACATCAAATGATGACCTTGCCTACATAGAAAATGCACAGAGATTGCGTAGTTCGACCATTCTAACTATGACTCGACTTTGAATGAGTGTGACTCTGTATTTGGGGATTTTTTCAGGACATTTTCTGATTTTTATGGATTTTTTTTAGGACATTTTCTAATTTTTATGGATTTTTTCAGGACATTTTTTTATTTTTATGGATTTTTTGAGGACATTTTCTGATTTTATGGATTTTTTTAGGAAATTTTGTAAGGGACCATGTGCGAGACCCATTGTCATCAGGTGATAAGGGAATTTCCCCTAGTCAGGTCTAGAACTAACTAAGATGAATGAGATGGGAAAGGCTGTGCTCAGGATGAAAGGGTGGCGAATGTGTGGAACATGATGTCAACTGTTGTTAGCCATGGAAAGAGATAGCAATATTTTCTGATAGAAGTTGTGAAGGTGTCAGAAGACTAGAAATTTATTATGGATGAAGGTAGATGGAGTGGGGGTAGATGGTGAAGAAAATATTGTCTACACATGGCGCCTGTTTGCTAGGTTTTCACCATGGTACTTATCCAAAGCACCACCGAAGTGGTTTTCACTATTGGAAAAATTATTTCTCATTACTTTTTTTGATATTTTCTAATTTTTTTTGGTGTTACCAAGACACCTATTTCCAAGTTTTCATCAAGGTAATGATTTTTGGATATTTTTAATTTTTTTATATTTTCAAGGTCTTGGCCAAGCTCTCTGAAGCCATGTATAGAACTTGTGGAGGTGTAAACTGTTGATGGGTTCCATTAATTGTTCACCTTCTTGGGTGGATAACTGATAAGCATCAGAACCAAAGGATGTCATGATGACATATGGGCCTAGCCAATTAGGCTTGAACTTGCTAGGCTTCTCATGGTTAGCTTGATTTTTTGGATTCTGCATCAAGACTAAGTCACCAATGTCAAATATTTTGACCATAACTCTTTTGTTGTAACTTCAACAAAGGCAATTATGATATTCCTGTAAGTGAGGCAAGGAATTTTATAATTGTTCTTCTAATAATTATAGCTCATCCAATCGGGACTATCGATATTCTTCATCATCAATCAATCCTTTCATGCAGACCCTTAAGAAGGCGACTTCGACCTCAATGGGCAAGATAGCTTCAAATCTGAAGACTAAGGAAAATGGATTGGTGCCCGTAAGCATGTGAATGTTGGTGTGGTAATCCCATAGGGTTGGGTTAAGTTGGAGACACCAGTCACGGCCAATGTCATTGATAATCTTCTTGAGAATTTTGATTATTGTTTTATTGGATGCCTTAGCTTGACCGTTACCTTGTGGATAATATGGTGTGGAGAAATGATGTTAAATATGGAATCACTCACAAAGGTCATGGACATCCTAATTTTTAAAAGGACAACTGTTATATGTGATGATGGATTGGGGAACATTGTATCGACATATGATGTAGTTAAGGAAAAAATTGGAAATTTTTTTATTGGTTATATAGGTGAGAGGGATGGCCTCAATCCATTTTTTGAAATAATTAGTGGTAGTAATAATGAATTTATGGCTGTTAGATGAGGTGGGATGAATCTTACCCACAAGGTTGAGTCCCCACTGTGTAAAGGGCCAAGGAGAAGTGATTGGTCACAACTCCTATGTGGGTGCATGAATGAGGTCACTATGTATTTGACATTGATGACACTTTCTCACAACTTGAAGAGCATCATTCTCCATGGTTGGCTAGTAGTATCCAAGTCTCATGATTTCCTTAGCTAAGGTTGGGCCACTCGAATGAGATCTACATATACCCTCATGTACCTCGCGTAAGGTTGTTTGTGCTTCATATGTGTTGACACACCAGAGGAGGGTATTGTCAAAGCTAAATCTATATAGGGTGTCACTAATGATGGTATACTAGGTGGCTTTGTGAATAAAGGACTTGCATTGGTTGCTAGTGAACCATCAATTTTAAGGGTTGGATATGGACTTCTCTTGCACTCTTAGGATCTTTCACCTAAAAGAAGAGAGATAGAACCCTAAAATTGAGGTGGTTCACTCAAATAAAGGAATGAAAGATGAAATTATGACTAAATGCAATGATCTTAATACAATTTGTGTGTATAAAATATGTGAGTGCATAAGCAAGTAATACAACACAATCAATGAAACATTATATTAGAGAATTCAAATATAACAAATTGAAAAAAAAACTCTCTAAAGTCATCCCATTGTCCTCTATCTCCAAGGATTTTTCAAGTCAATATGGCTCTCAGATTGTTTGTATGCACATGACTTGACAAATGACAACCTGAAGAACGAGATGCTGGAAATGTATTAAACCTTTCTACATGATTGATTGTTAAATGATATGCTATAGATGATTGTGCTAAAATTAAGATGCTGCTATGATATTGATAATGGAAATGCTATGATGCAATTACAGAAATTAAGATGCAGCTAGTGCTAAAGCCATGATTGATTGAACTAAATGATACTAATATATGCAAATGCTAAAATGCTCAATACTAAGATGCTAAGATAACAATGCTAATGGAATTTCTGCAGAATGTACTTATGCTAAGCTCTCTATATGAAATGTTGTAAATGAGGTTGTATTTAAAGATTTCTCCAAGGCATCATCCTATGTGGCAAGATTCAATGGTTTGGATTTAATCTGGAGAGATGGACAGTTGAGGCTGAAGAGGTTGGAGAGAATCAAGGAGTGTGTTCCCTTTAGTAGAACAAATTTCCAAGTGTGGAGGAGAATCAAATGGAGGAGAAAGCCAAGTGTCTCAAAATTGGTTATAATTTGTTGAGATAAATGCCAATTAAATATTAAGAATATTTAATTTCATGAGACACATGATAAGGTGGAAGATGAGAAGTTAGTAGAAATGTGACTAAATTCAAATTTAAAATTTGAATTTAATAAAAGGGACTTAATTAAATAAAACAAACTAATTAAAGTTGTTTATTTAATTAAAACATGAAGAAAATGATTTAGAATAAGAAGAATTTAAGAAAGTGAACTATATAAATAAATTTGTCGATTTATTTATAAGTAGAAGAATTAAAGATTTATTAATTAAATAAATTGTATTTAATTAATTTTCTCTAGACCAATTTTAGGTGTATACATTTTTCCCCTCTTTGAAGTGATGTGTTTGTGACACATTGCTTCAAAGAAAAAAATTCTGATGGTGTTGAAATTTTTTTGATATGCCCCAGACATTTATTTTCAAGTGATGATGGATATATGCCCCCTCGGGAGATAAACTGGGGAATTTTTGAATTTTTTAGGATTTTTTGATTTTTTATGAAAATTTTAAGATTTGCTAATGATTTCCAAATTTTATGATGCTGAGATGATTTATCTCCTGACAATGAAGAATGATCCTGCCATTTGATTAATAGATGCCCCGATTTAAAAAATAAAACAATCCCACTTAAATCCCATTTAATTACCCCTTTAAAAGGTAAAAAGATGTGAGAAGGAGCTCATTTGATTCATTTGCATTTTGGAGATTGAGTTGATTGAGTACTTGGAGAAAAATGATGATCCCATTCCAAACCCACCGATTCAAGCGAGTTCGACGTCACAACCGCCCAACTACATATGGACCTCCATTACATACCCTGAGAAACTGCTTCGTGAATTTTGAAATTTTTTTCCTATGCTTTGCATCTGTTTGAAATTCTATTTTTGCATTTTTAGCACATATGAGCTCTACTTTAGTGCATTAGGTTTCTATTTTAGTGCATCAAGTAATTTTGCGCATTGATTGAATTTGTTAGCACATAGAGTTAATGATTTAGCACATCAAAATTTTTAGTGCATCCATAGAATATTTTAGTGCATGTAGTGTTTTAGCACATAAAGATCATAAAATAGCACATTCATGATATGTTTTGGCACATATAATGTTTGAGTGCATTTATGTTATGAAACAACACATATACTAAATGTTGTAGCATATTTGGTATTTTGACACATAGGGACCCTGTTTTGGTGCATTGATGAAATTTTCTAGCGCATCCATAATTTTAGTGCATAGAAGCACTATTTCTCCTTGATTTTGATGTTTGATGATTGAGTCAATCGATGATTTGATGATATTTGATGATGTTGATTTATTGATCTCATGATAGGTGAGAATCAATGATAGGATAGATAATGCTTGATCCCATGATAGGTGAGGATCAATAATATACAATATATGATCAAAATCTCATTTGAGCTTATTAGATTGATTGATAGGTTATTTGATAAGATGCTAATTTGCGATATTTTATGATTATAGGAGGATTTTAGAGTTCTCCAATCTCGGGAGCACTTCCCGAAGACCTGAGACATGATTCCATAGCTGGTGCAGGATGATTTAGATCTGATTCGGTGATGTGGGTTGACTTATTTGATTGATATTCCCTAGTATAGAATCAACAAGGGACTTCTAACTGCTCTACCTAATAGGTGGCATAGTGACCATAACAAATTTCATTTAGCCACTAGTGAGATGATAGTTACGCCAAAGGATGTATATCGTATCTTGGGGATTGCTGTTGTTGGTGAGCTAGTGGTTTATGATCACATAGAGCAGGGATAGATTGATGCATTGTGGAGGATTTTCCATGATGACAAGATTAGCGAATATGATATCCCATGGCAGGAGATGGTTGCATTATATCAACCATTACCATGTGTTCTAGCTAAATTCATTGGAGGTTTTCTATGTCCTGACCGTAGGTTGAAGGGGCTCTCAGTTGGTTGGGGTTGGATTCTAGAGAGCATGATAACATAGGGGATTAGATATGCCTAGGGATCTTGTATGTTGGCACAATTGTATCACGATCTTCATGAGGTGGTATACTTTGGAGTAGCTAGTCTATTAGCTAGGGTGACATTGCTACAGATTTGGGCATGAGAGCACATAGTTGTCACTTGGCTGGTGGCCAATAGGGATCATCTGGTTGGTAGACCATATGCCTTTGGATATACAAGTCTAGTTATCTAGCATAAGCTTGGAAAATTAGAGTATTGGAGGTGATTTTTGGATGATTTGGAGACTATGACATGGTGACCATACTTGGATTCTAAGGATTAGCCAGATGATGACATTAAGATGGCATATGTGTTCTCTTCTAGATACCTAATTGATTGGACATCATATGTGATTGAGAGATTCCTGGTTATGAGGGTGCTTCGACAGTATGGATGAGCTTAGGTTATGCTCCAGGGATCTTCTTTGTATGTGCAGAGGTGATAGGATATTTCAGAGTGGGGACCTACCTTATCCTATGATGCCGCTTGTTAGGAGTATTTCAGATTACAAGCACAAATATGGGATTACCATCTTGAGATTGCTGATGCCTTGATGACAGATGATTATGTGTAGTATTTCTTCAAACATCCTTTCTTGAGGATATATAGTCTAGAGGAGCCAGTACCAGCCATGGATGATGATGAAAGGGAAACACTACATGCACCTAGATGAAGGAGAGATAGGGGAGATGGAGATGAGGAGGGAGATGGTGGTGATGGAGGGGATGGAGATGGCAAAGATGGAGATGGTGGAGATGGAGGAGTTGGGGGAGATGGGGGTGATGGAGGTGATGGTGTTGATGCTAGTGGAGGTAGACTGATACTGGATGTGAGAGTGGCTTAGAGGAGGAGATCAATAGTGTCTATAGGACCACAATAGATTTAGATTCATTTTCCCTCCCATCAAAAATAGGCACAAATAGCTACTTTATAAGCACAGGTGCAGAATTTACAGGGACAACTGACATAGGCTCAGCCACAAATATAGGCACAAGCATAGTCACAAACATAGGCACAAGCACAAATTGCCTCTTTGACAATAGAGATAGATACCCTAAGATAGAGATGCGAGTAGGTAGAGGCCTTATTAGAGAGATTATAGAGAGTTGCTAAGGGGACCACTACAATGGATATGCTTAGAGAGATACAACATTCCACCAGGGAGGCTGAGTATTATAGGTTGCAGTTTCATGAGGTAGTGCTTGCAGAGAAGCATGTTAGTTATGCACAGTCTACTAGTGCCAGATTAGGTTGGAGCCACTCACAGACGATGAGCAGGGGTGTGACAGGGCCACCTCCCAGGGATCCAAAAGCAGGTCTATCGGGTGGTGTAGCAGGAGGCTTAGTGAGGCCGGTAGTGTCTAGGTAGGAGCAACACATAGATCTGATGTTCACCTTTGATGTATTCTTACTTGATGATGTATTCACTTGTTTAGCTGGGGACTTTGTGATATTCTACCACATTTTTATGTATCTTCTTGACATTTTATGATATCATTGTACACTTGACATTTATTTTGAGATTATATATGAGATGCAGTGGATATTATCGATCTATATGTTGTCTATATGATTTTTACGATGAATGTTTATGAATGCATTTGGTTTTCTACTTTATATGTGATGTGATGTTTATATGATTATGCCATGTTTATGTGTGGATGCATTAATGAAATGATGATGCATGGATTTATGATGTTATATGCTTTATGGATGATGTTTTTATGCTATATGGGATGAATTTGATTATGTAAATGAGATGTAATACACTTTACTTTTGTATTTTTTGAATGCAAATGTATGATCTAACGTATGGATGAATGATGATAATTCTTTCCTAATGTATGTATGATAATGCTTATGCAACTATATGCAAATGATTGTGTTTTTGTTAATGTAAAATGTACTCAATCCATTGATGAGAGAGATAAAAACATTTTGAAATTTTCTTGCCTTGGAGAAATCTAAAATGCAAATGAAAAACTAATATGGATGCAATCTATCTTAACCATGCAAAACTAAATATGCAAAGTTGTCCTTTTGTCAGCCGATCTATCATGCTTGGTATCATCATTGAGCCTTTTAATATGTTGAAAGTTAGTACAAACATTGATGGTATGATTAAACCATGATGACCTGAGTACAACTTCCATTGATTTTTTGATGTTGCAAGGTAATACAAGCATCTAGGAATAATTGAACTAAGATGACTTGAGTATTTCTTGTGTAAAACATACAATATTTAATTTTTTTCCTATGAAAATTTGGAATGTCATCAATGATACTTTGTAGAGCATGTCTCGTGACAATTTTCATAGTAGTAATGATTAACTCACAAACAATAGAAAAAGAAAAAACATACTCCTTCCTAGCTCCTCTAATCCATGACATCCTTGAGTTTCCCTAGAAAAATGATAAAAAAAATCAAAATACAACAATTGAACATTCATGCCAAAGTGATAAAACCATGCTTGAAAAGATTATCATCCAATTAGATTTATTTTGACTGATCTTGTTGATTTGGATGGCTAGTGTTTAAAATTTTTGATCAATGTTCAATGTTGAGTTTTTATCATGATCATTGTGTTTTCTATGTTGTCTGACTATTGTTTGTTTGTTGTTTTAAGCTCAAAGTAGATTGCCCCTAGTGAGTTCAGTATTTTTACCCCAGTGAGAAACCAACCATTTATTGTGAAATATGCATAATGATAACCAAGCCAGGATGAGACATGACCGTGATGCTCGGATATGTACATGAGGTTCTCAAGATGATCAGGTATAGTGATGGCGAAAATAGGACGAGTGACACACGTGATAATAGATGGAAAAGCTAATCTATCAAAAATAGTACCTGTTGCCAGGTTTTCACTACTTGTTTTTATTGCACTTTTTTAGATTTTATGATTTTTTTGTTGTCACCAAGACGCCTATTTTCTAGGTTTTCATCAAGGAAACGATTTTTTTGATTTTTCACTTTTTTTGTATTTTCCCTTTTTTGCTTTTTTTGGATTTTATAATTTTTTATTTTTGTAAATTTTACTTTTTTTGAATTTTTCTGCTTTTTGACCATGCATTAGATGAGTTACGTGTAAAACTTCTTGAGATGAAGATTGTTGATAGGTTCTTCAAATAGGTCCCATTCAGGTGTAGACAACTAATATGCTCTTGATCCATAGACTGATACAACGACAAAAGGACCTAGCCAATTTGGTTCAAATTTTCCTTTCTTTTCCTTATCCTGTTGATTATGAGGATTCTCTTTCAGGACCAAGTTACCAACCTGAAATGTTCTTGGTTTGAACTTGTGATTATAGCTTCTTGAAATTCTCTATTGATAGGATTTCAGGTGATTAACAACATGCTGATGGCATTCATCCAACAGTTCCAACTCCTGTAATTTGGATACTCAATAATCTTCCTTTGAAATGATTCCTTTTAGTGACACTTGTAGTGTAGGTAACTCAACCTGGATAGGTAAAATGGCCTTTGATCCATAGATAAGGGCATATGGTGTGGATCTTGTAGGGGTGTGGATGCTAGTACAGTATTCCCACAAAGAAGGGTTTAATTGAACATGCCTGTCACATCTAGCATCGTTGATAGTTTTATTCAAGATTTTCAAGATGGTTTTGTTTGAGGCTTCTACTTGGCCATTCCCTTGAGGGTAGTAAGGTGTGGAAAATCAATGCTAGATATGAAATCTTTCACAAAGTTCTTGCACATCCTAGTTTTTGAAAGGTCTGCCATTGTCAGTGAGAATGGAGCTAGGGATGCCATACTGATAGATAATGTAATTCAAGATGAAGGAGGCAATTTTTATACCCGTGATGGTGGTTAAAGGGACAAATTCAATCCACTTTGTGAAATACTCTGTGGCTGTGATTATGAATTTGTGCCCATTAGATTAAGATGGATGAATTTTTCCCACAAGATCAAATCCCCATTCACAGAAAGGCCAGGTTGATGCGAATGGTTGCATCTCCTATGCTGGTGCATGTATGAGGTTTCCATGGACTTGGAACTTCTTGCACTTCTTGAAAAATTGAAAGGATTCTTTCTCCATGTTTGGCCAATAATATTCCAAGTGTAGGATTTTTTTAGCGAGAGTAAGACCAATTGAATGAGTGCCACAGATACCTTCATGAACCTCTCGTAAAGTAGTTTCAGATTCATTACGTTCAAGACACCGAAGGAGAGTACCATTAAGACCTCGTCAATAAAGTGTATCAACTATTAGGGTATGTCGAGTTATTTGATGGATAAAGTTTCATTTTTGGTTTCAAGATAGATCAGGTGGTAGGATATTGTATCTTAGATAGGTGTAGATCTTCCCATAGATTGAAGAGTCAGCCTCAACTATGTGGTACACAACTTGGGATTTAGAGTCATCATAGGTGGGATTAAACAATTATTTCACCATGAATTCATAACGAGTTCATTTTTATGGTATTTGTAGAAGAGAATCAATGGTTCCCATGGCATCTGTAGCTTTGTTGTCCACTCGTGGATTTTTTTCAAATTTGATCTCAAAAAAGTACTTCTTGAAGTCATCCACCATTCTCTTGTATGGCATCAACTTGTCATCTTTTTTTGGATAATCATCATTAACCTGATTTATGACCAATTGAGAATATCTATAGAATTGTAACTCTGTGATTTTCCATTCCATTGCTACCTTGATACCAATGTTTAATGCTTCATATTCAGTTGTGTTGTTAGTACAAGGGAACATCAACATGTAAGATTTTGGAATGGTGTGTCTCTAAGGAGTGAAAAATAAGATTCCAACACCTGATCCATGTTGCGTGTAAGATCCATCAAAGTATAATATCCACTATTGTGTTGACATTGTGAGGACATCTGCATCTAGAAACTCAATGTGCATGGGATGGTCATCTTGTAATGGTGCTTCAGCTAACTAGTCTGCTATTGCTTGGCCCTTGATTGCTTTTTTTTCCACATATTAGATGTCAAACTCACTCAATATCATTACCCACTTTGCTAGTATTAATGTTAAATTAGCTTTGTTGAGTAGATACTTCAATGGATCTATCTTTGCTATCACTTTGATGGTATGTGTTAACATGTAGTGTTGCAATTGTTTAGTACCAAACCCTACTACAAAACAAGATTTTTTGATGAATGTGTAATTAAGTTCATAGACATTTAGTGTCTTGTTGATGTAATAGATCACCCTTTCTTTCCCTGTAGAGTCTTCTTGTGCCAGCAAAGCTCCCAAAGATACCTTAGTAGTTGCAATGTAGAGAAGGAGTGGTTTTCCTTCAGTTGGTGGTACCAAGATAGGTGGACTCATCAGGTATTATTTCAGTTGATTAAAAGAAGCTTCACATTTTTCATCCCATCTGCAGGAAACATTCTTATGTATAAAATGAGTAAAAGGGTGAATTTTGTCTGCCAATTGTGCAATGAATCTCTTGATAGATTTGAATCTTCCCTTTAGAGATCTTAGTTGGCTGATATTCTTGGGTGGTAGCATTTCCATGATGGCCTTGACTTTTGTTGGATCTAATTCGATGCCTTTAGCTAAGACTATGTAGCCTAAGAGTTTTGCTGATGTTACACCAAATACACATTTCTTTGGGTTTAAGCACATATTGAACTTTTCCAACCTAGTGAAGATCTTATCCAATATTTCCAGGTGTCCTTCCCTGGTGAATTATTTTGCTAGCAATTCATCCTCATAGTCCTCAATGAACGTTTGCATCATGTAATGAAATATTGTCATCATTAGATGCTAATAGGTGGCTCCTACATTCTTTAACCCAAAAGGAATGATGTTCAAACAAAATGTACCCCATGGGCATGTGAAAGTTTTTTTATCTTGGTCTTCAGGTGTAATTTTTATTTGATTATAGCCTGAAAATAATCCATGAGTGATACATTGCATGCCCTACTGTTAAATCCACGATGATTTCTATGTTGGGAAAAGGAAAGTAATCCTTTAGAAAATCCTTGTTAAGATCTCTAAATTCGTGCATATTCTGATACTGTTATCAGGTTTAGAAACTGGTAAAATGTTTGAGATCCATTCAACATGATCAATTGGTTGGATAAATCCTACATCTAACAATTTTTTCAATTCTTCTTTCACCAGAAGGGAAATATGTGAATGCATTTTTTTCTCAATTTTTTCTTTATTGGCTTTACTCTCGGTGGTAGAGATAAATGGTGCATGATGAGATTTGGATCTATTCCTAGCATATCAGTGTAATACCAAGAAAAAATGATTTGTCTCTCTTCAAAGAACTTGGTGAAACTTGGCTTTTCTTTCTCTGTCATGGATGCTACTAGATGTAGGGTCTATACTATTTCTGCAGTGCCGATGTTGATGGATTGTGTGGGCTCAACCAATACTGAAGATCTTTCATGATAATTCTCTAGAAGAGTGTCAAATCTCCCATCCTTCAGTGCTTCAGAGAGGTTTTCACCTTTGGATATGCTCTTTCTTTTTACCTTTTCATGATCTAATACTACCATTAAATGGTTTTATCCATTAGATCAATTTTTGATATTCATTTTGTAGCTAAGAGATTTGGCACTCCCCTTGTTTGAAGCTTCATTATGAGATTCATTGGTGGAACTTGTTTCGGGATTCTCAACACAAAGGAAGTTGACAATGGCATCATCATTTTGAAAGATAGGGATATCAAGTAGCTCAATTTGGTCCCAGTCAATGAGTTCGGGGTGTACTAAAGGAAAGGAATCATCAGATTGGTTTAATTCAAAGGTGGTAAGTGTAATGATGACAACATTGTAAAAGTGTTTGATAGCAATGTCGAGGGGTATGTGCAGGATCATCATGGAAAAAACAGGCCCTTAAGTGGCAAAAAATTCAAAAAAATTAGAGTTAGGCAACTTGACATAAAAAATTGAAGAAGTTATCTATATTATTTCAAAAATATGTAAGAATAGAATCTGTAGCAAATTGAATGTAGTTTCTAAACTACTAGGTTTATTTAAAAAAATCTATTTGGTGAAAATTTGAAATTTCAATGTAGTAGCACTTAAATTTCAGGGAAAAATAAGAAGTAGGTGTCTTTCGACCACCTAACCACAATAAAATGATAATATTTTTTTTTATAAGATTTTAGATATAAGTAGAGGACTCATGTCTTGATGTGATGCATATTTTTTTGTAATTTCTTTCCAAGTAAATAATTAATTATGATTTTTTATTACAACTTTTAAAAAATATAAAAACTTGTATGTCTAACCACCTTAACTTGGTAAAAAATTCATGAAACTAATTTTTTTATTTTTTTAATCCTATAGTATGCGAAGCATAGAATGTGATACATGTTTGAACAGATTCAAAAAATGTGATACCATTTGAAAGCTATAGATGTTTTTCAATTAGCCTATCAATCGAAACTTTATTTGTAATTCAAATAGAAAATTAATAATAAATATTTATTAAATTCAAAGTAAAGCATAATTTATATTGGTGGAAAGTTGAGAATCTCCTTTAAAAACCCTTTTCATTTCATCAATTTTAGGTAAAAAAAAGTTGTCAACCACATACTCTACACATACCCATCATATCGCCACTTTTTGGCCCATCATGATCCTGCACATACCTCAAGGTCTATAATGAACATACTCTCTTTCGAATGATCTATCTTGCTCAATGTCTGATCATCCTCACTAGAGTCATTGATATGTAATGATCAAAATTCAAGTGGTCTAGACCTAGAACTTTGTCCCTCCATACATATGGGTGCATACCTTTGTATCACATCAATTTCTTTTTTCATGAGAAGATTTTTTAGAAAGTGAGTCCCATTCATATTCATTTGAATCAATTTCAGAACTAGCTTACAATTGGAGGATTCACTCACAAATCTACTACTTGGCATCTTCTTTTGTCTCCTCTCTATAACCTAGTCCTGTCTTGTCCTTTGCATTGATTGTGATAGGCTGAATTGGTTCCACAATGCCTTCTTTTCTTTTGCTGATAGGACCTTTTCTGTCATATCCCATCTTTTCTAGGATTGTAAACCCTTTACCATATGGATCTATTAGTACATTGGAAGTTGATTCTTGGGAACTCTCTTCATCTTTGTACAACTAATTTAAAATGCCCTTGTCTTCAGATTCATCCACTAGAGTGCCTGCTTTTACAAATTTACCATCAAAGAGTGTGATAGGCTGTGAAGATTGTTGTCTGAATGTTAATTGCTATCCATATGACTTGGGAGAAGGTAGCATCTATGAGAGACACAAGGATTTCTCAAAAGAATATTCACCCATGCCTTTGTCTTTTAGTTGAAATTTTTTCTCAAATAGTTTTGACAAAGAATTTAGTTGACTTTCATTGCTTGAGGAAGTAGAATCACCAATACCTTTATCTTTTAACTGGACCTTTTTCTCATACTGATTTGACAAAGAACTGATTTTACCTTCATTTTTTGATGAACTAGGAGTGATAGCTTCCCTGTTGTGTGGTAAGAAATTATCATGGACCATCTTAAGAGTGTTGCAATATTGAGGATTGTTGGAATTAGCTAAAATGGTGATATCTTGTCCATTGTAGGGAAATTTCAAGCATTGATGATACGTTGACGACACTGCTTGCATTTCATGGATCCAAGGTCGACCCAAGAGTATGTTGTATGTCAAATCTTTGTCTAAAACTTGGAAAAATATATCTTTTTGAATTGGCAAGACAATCAGTCCTTGAGAGGATCTTTCTTCATCATCATAGGCTTTGACAGTGATCTTTCTTCTAACATCTATGGCATTTTCTAAAAATCCTAGTGCATAGACAAGTTTTAAAGTATAGATATTTAGACTAGCTCCTCCATCTATTAAAACAAATTTAACCCAATGTTTATGGATTATAACCTCAATGTGGAGCGGTGCATTATGTGGCTGAGTAAGAGATGCATCATTGTTTTATGAGAATGATAGACAATGAGGTGTTGTCAAATGTCCCACCATGGCTTGAAATTGACAAACTTCCAAATTGGTTGGTACTGCAATGTCCACTAGAGCTTTTTCTAGAATATCCTTGTGAGATGGAGAAATTTTGAGAAGTTCCAATATGGATATTTGTGCTGGGATCTTTTGCAATTGGTCTATGATGTTGTATTGATTTGATGGGGAAACGGGTGTTTTAGATGTACTTTCCTTCAATACATACTTAGACTTGTTAGTGTTTTATAGCTTTGGGAGCTATTTTCTTAATTAAAGGAAGGCCAACCTTCATGTTCTAAATAAAGTTAAATGGAAAAATGCTCAAGGAAGATTGGCCTTCTTGATGTGCAAATTATATTTAATATTTTCCTATTTTCTCTAGAGGCTGACCTAGAGAAGAGGTCGCCCCTATTTGTATATATACAAGGAGAATACATTTCATTTACACATCAAGAATGCACATATTCAATTCAAATTCTTTCAAGAAGGAGTTTGCACTTAACAACAGATCAATTTGTAGTAGCAAACCATTCTCAAGGACAATCACATTCATTTGTGTCCTTGCATCAAGGAGTGATCCTATTATTCATTGTATTAATTCAGCCTTGAATAAGGCCAGACTTGTAAGCAAATTTCTACTTTTATTCATTCAATATATTGGAAATATATTTTGCTGGGTTTTTCTCCCTCGAGTAGGAGTGTTTTCCCAGGGTATCTATTGTGTTCATTATTCTATGTGTTGTGATTCCTGCTTATTGCATTTCTGATCCTAAAACTAACATGGTATTAGAGCAGGTCTAAGAAAAGATATGATTAGATTTTTTTAAGTAGTTTGTAGGAGATTTACGAACCAAAGGAGCCACTTCAATTAAAGAAGAATTCAGTACATCATATCAACAAGAGACAAGATATTGCCAGCTTGGAAATTTAGGAGATGGAGAAAGGTCAAGCAGTGTATTCATTTAGAGTATCAATTTCTTTGGGAAAAATCTCACGATAAAAGACAAGGAAGAAATATCTGGTGAAGACAAAATAAAGAGGTTCTTTTTATAATTGCTATCGGGCTTCCTTGAGAAATCACATCTCTAAGGGGTAAATGAATGTTGAATATTACATATGGGTGATGTGGTGATATCTTCAATAACATAATAAAAGATAATGACTCTTGGGAGCTGCTTATATCCTTGGAGGCGTTGAAAAAGACAAATCTACATTATCTGTAGATAAAACAATATTCAGATAAGGATTCAAAAGGTGAATGAGACAAATAGCTGCTTATATTTGATATTGAAATTATTATCGGGCCACTCTAAAGAAGATGATGATAGTTGCTAGAGATAATAAGGTGTGGTATGTTTGTCACATCCCACTGTGAAGTCAATATTCCATACTAAGTAGACGTAAGACAAGAAGCCATTCTATTTATGATAGCCACTTTCAATATTCATTAGCTACTCATCATACATCAAAGGTTGTTCGACACATCTAGGTGCTACTTTAGTAGGAACAAATTCGGGCTTGGTACTTATTCGTTACATTGGTAAATCATTCCAGGCACTGATAGATGGTGGGACATCATCAAGGAGAAGTATTTGGGTTTGTTGTTAAGGAACATCTAGGACATCAATATCAGTGCGTAGAAGGAAAAAGCTCAGATGTGTTATTACTACTATATGTGTGGACCTAATTTGGGCATGTAGATTGACCTATGTATGGTCATTAGTGTTGATGATTCTCCACTCTATGAGGATCCTTGTTGCTAACACCATTAATACTTGGAGGAGTCAACATACTGGCATCACATGTTAATCAGGTCTTGCAACAAGGATGCACAAGACAAATTGGAAACACTTGAAATAGATTTGAAGAGTGCTATTAAAGAGATAAGTATTTTATGTCTATACCTTTGAATAAATTTTATGTAGTTCATGCAATTGGGAATAGTGAATCATGTATGCATTGGTATTTCTCTTTGGGATAGTTTAATTCTATGAACTATTATTAATCTCTCTAAAATGCTTCTAGGACGGATTGAGGATCAAATGGATGATGAGAGATTGAATAAGGAATTCAAGGGAGGAAGAGGTTGATACATCCTATGAGTAAATAAAATAGGATGATCACGGAGACATAGCTTGCAGCTGTGAGACTAAGTTGGTGGCACGAAACAAATTCACTGGAGACATCTCTTGAAGAGGAAGAACCTATAAAAATTGTGATTAGATTCTTCAAAGAGGAGGAAATAACATTCAAAGGGAGTCTGAAAAACCAACAGAGGAAACCTTGGATGAGGAGGTTAGGAGGTTGATGCAAGTACTTGGAGCTTCAGAGGGAGTCACATCATCATGAAGATCTGTTGTAATGTATATTCCTTTGAGATGGAGAAATATGAGGTGAAAGACCTTGTAGTGTATATTTCTCTGAGACAAAGAAATATGAGGTGAAAGCCCTTGTAGTTTATATTTCTCTGAGATAGAGAAATATGAGGTGAAAGCCCTTGTAGTGTATATTTCTCTGAGACAGAGAAATATGAGGTGAAAGCCCTTGTAGTATATATTTCTCTGAGATGGAGAAATATGAGGTGTGAGCCCTTGTTCATATTTGAGACTGAGATGAGATGTCATGTTGAGAGAATCCATGATGACATCACATTGAGAGACTTCATGATGAACTCTTTGTACTTGTGTTTTTTCCACACATGGGAGTAGCCATGGTGGACACCACATTGAGAGACTCCATGATGGACACTTGTACATGTGTTTCTTTCCACACATGGGAGTAGCCATGGCGGATGTCATGTTGAGAGACTCCATGATGACATCACGTTGAGAGACTTTGTGGTGAACTAATTTCCACAAATGGGTGTAGCCATTGTGGGCATCATGTTGAGAGACTCCATGATGAGGATATCTAGAAAATACCTCCCTAGCTAAGAGGGAGTGTTAGTGTTTTATAGCTTCATGAGCTATTTTCTTAATTAAAGGTAGGTCAGCCTTCATGTTCTAAAGAAAGTTAAATGAAAAGATGCTCAAGGCAGGTCAGCCTTCTTGATGTGTAAATTATATTTTATATTTTCCTATTTTCTCTAGAGGCCGTCCTAGAGAAGAGGTCGCCCCAATT
The DNA here is from genome assembly GCA_007258455.2 of Sequoia sempervirens. NCBI lineage: Eukaryota > Viridiplantae > Streptophyta > Pinopsida > Cupressales > Cupressaceae > Sequoia > Sequoia sempervirens. The sequence goes on from VDFB02354037.1 coordinate 29,667, forward strand.
TGTATATACACAAGGTGAAGATATGTCATTTACACATCAAGTCATGCTCATATTCAATTCACATTCTTTCAAGAAGGAGTTCACACTTAGCAACATATCAGTTTGTAGCAGAAAACAATTCTCAAGGACAATCACATTCATTTGTATCCTTGCATCAAGGAGTGATGCCATTATTCATTGTATTAAGTCAACCTTGAATAAGGCCAAACTTGTAAGCAAATTTCTGCTCTTATTCATTCAATATATTGGAGATATATTTTGTTGGGTTTTTCTCCCTTGAGTAGGAGGGTTTTCATGAGGTATCTACTGTGTTTATTACTCTATACATGTGTTGTGATTTTTGCTTATTGCATTTTTGATCCTAAAACTAACAAGAATGAGCTCTAGTGGTCACATTTATTGGCATTTTGTCTTGTTTGTCTTTGATTTTGATGACATTAATTTGATTATCAGTGACAACCATGTATTGCTTGATAACAATGATTTGATTTAATTTGATGGCGATATCATTGAGTTGATTTTCAGCTATAACAATGTCATTGGTTTGATTACTAGTTGTAACAATGTCCTGTTCATGCTAAATTGTGATGTCATTAATTTAATTATTAGCTGCAACAATTTCTTGTTTGTCATTTATTTCAATGTCATTAGTTTGATCATCAACTACCGAAATATGAAGGATGGTAGAATCATAGACATAGTTCACTTTTTTCCCTTTGGTGTTTGTTGAAGAGGATTCCCCTTTTTTGTAGTTGGGTAAAGGGTTTTTAAATGCTCCATGATCAACATTTGTTTGAGGTCCCTCTATTAATATTTCCTTTCTATCTATCAAATCTTGCACCAAATTTTTCAGTTGCATGCAATCATTTGTTTTATGTCCCTTGTTTCTATGAAAATCACAATAATGTGCATCATTCCACCATGATTGTTTAACTTTGGGTTCCCAATCTTGTGCCTCTGGTAATGTTATAAGCTTGGCTACAAGAAGCTCTTTTAAAACTGATGCACTAGAGTATGAGCTAAATGTGCGAGAAAAGAACTTAGATGTGTCAGAATATGAGATAAATGTGCCAAAAAAGAACTCAGATGCACTAGAATATGAGCTAAATGTGCTATAAGGTGAGCTAAATATGCTAAAATATAACCTATATGTGCTAAAAAATGAGGCAAATGTGCTGGAAAGAAACTTGGATGCCCCAAACTGGAAATGGTCACAGTTTTTGAAAGTTTTTCTTGTTTTCAACTAAGTGAATTGAGTATTTTCTAGATGAAAGATCTTTTGAACAGTAAGTTTTCTTGGTTTTCTTGTTTGTGGACCATGTGGATTAAGTGTTTTTAATGGATGATCTCTTGAAAAAAATAATTTCAAAAACAAGTTGTAAAATAGTTGTTTGACCCTATGAACTAAACATTAAGTGTATGTTCAAGGATATGGTCTGATCCCTTTGATTTCCACAGATATTAAACAATAACAAACAAATCAGTCACTTTTCTAATGTCAAGGGTCATTTTTAACATTATAGCCCACATCTTAAAACTACGTTAGTTCACACAACCATGTCACCCCCTAGAGGGCGCCTATGTTTTTTCCTTTTCTAGGTTTTAAACAAAAGTAAATTCCTTCACTTTTGGCCAGTAATCCCTGGTAGTTATATGGTGAGTATCTTGGGGGCAGATTCTTCCCTCCCCTTGCACTGTGAATATTAAAAATGTTCAGAAATTGACTTGGTTGGCTACTACACTTAAAGTTCTTAGTAAGGGTTTTCATTCGGTGTAGCAAAATGATAAAATCCCTTAGGAGACCTCCCAACCTTTAGAACAAAGGCTTTGGAGATGGTTATCAATGGACACTACCATTGACTAGGAGTTTCCTCGCAATCATGTTTGATTATAGTGGGTTGGAATACTTGGCTTTACCTATTCCCACTTAGGTCATTCTC
>VDFB02354038.1:0-38721 GCA_007258455.2 Sequoia sempervirens
TATCCTCTCCTCGCATCCTCACTTGCAGGATTTCTGTAGGATTTTTGTTGAGGCTAGTTGGAGTAGAGTGATGGATTTCAAAGCCCCTCAAGCTTTGGTGCAAACTATTGTTTACCAGTGGAAGGGCATGCAGGAGTGACCCCTGGGTGGATCTTTGGAGGATAGGAGGGAGTTGGCCTCCATTTTGGTTGATAGAGTCTATTGTTCTCTTCCAGAGTGGGATGTTCTGGCTTGGGGTTCGTATCCTAAAGGGAAGTACACTATTGCTTCAGGGTATCATATTTTGGATAGACATGCCTCAAGTCATGCTAAGGTTCCTTGGTGGAAGAATATTTGGAATAAATTCTCTTGGCCAAAATGCAATTTCTTTTCTTGGCTGGTGGTGTATGGCAAGTCTTTGACTTGGGATAACCTCTGTAAGTGGGGCTTCCAAGGTCCCTCATTATGCTTCCTTTATTTTAAATAGGTTGAGACTATTTCTCATCTTTTCTTTCAGTGCCCCTTTGCTAGGAATATTTGGCATTTTAGGTGGGGGGCCTAGAATTTGCAGTGCAGGCATCCTTCATCTCTTAATGATTTTTGGTAGAACATTAGGCCCATTTCGATGAAGACTTTGTTTCTTCGCACAACATGGTGAATTGGTCCCAATTTGATTATTTGGCACATTCGGTTGGAGCACAACCATGGGATATTTCTAGATAAGAAGTTGTTGGTGGGTCAAGTCTAGGCTTGCATTTTGGGGGAATTACATGAGACTTTATATGCTAAATGTGATATGTCAATCCTGATGGATCTTGGATATGTTGGAGTGATTCATAATCTGGGAATTTTTGTTGGTGGTTTGGAAAGCCCAAGGTTGGGTGGAGCAGGTGTTCTCAAGGGAAGGTGTTTAGGGGAGGGCATTAGATGCTTCCTCCCTTTGGATTCTTGAAAATTAGCACTAATGGGTCTATAAAGAGAAATTTAGGGCATGCGGGTGTAGGTGGGGTGGGAAGAGATAGCTTCAGGGTGGTTGTATTCTTCTTTTTAGAGTATAGGGGTGGCACTCTAATAACCTTATGGAGGCCTTGGAAATTCTATTGGCTTTGAAGAGGGCATATTCCCTCAGCTAGAAAAGGATTATTTGTGATTTAGATTCTTAGGTGGTGGTAAACTTGATAAATAGATGACAGTTAGATGATGTTAGTCGGTAGCTTGTGGTGGTTGTTAAGCAAATCACCAATCTTGGAGATTTATTGGATTCTATTACCTTCATTCATATCCCTCAGGAATGGAATAAGGTGGCGAATGGGTTGGCCAAATGGTCTTCTGAGAAGAGTGGGACTTGGTGGATGATTGAGACAATTTACCAAAGGATCTTGCCCAGAATTTGGAGGGATGGGTTATGAAGGATATGAGATGTTGCATGAATGCTTCTTGATTTCTTGTTGGTTGTTCCTTGGCCCTTTTGGGTATCTTCCTGCTTTATGCTTTGTACTTCTTTAGCTGATTATTAAAGTTTTTACCCTCTTTTATTCAATTTTTTTTTTTTAAAACCACTCTAAATTTTTACCATAGTATATATCTATTAAAAATATAAATTACAACATCATTTTATTTTTTAAAAATAAAACATATTAAACATAATATTTAAGTTTCTATAAATGTCAATTTTTTTAAGACTAAACTAATTCCAAAAATACATTTTTACATGCTTATAGAAAAAAAGGTGTCACAAATTTTCTTGTCATATAATATTTCTTAAACATATTTTTTAAGTTTATATAAGTGTTTAAAAAAATTCGTAAAAAAAAGAATGCATCACAAAATTTCTTAGGGTAGGTCCTCATGGCTTAGCTTATTTTGGCTAGCATTCATTGCTCAACTTATTTAAGAATTATTTGTGGAGTTGGTGGCCCCATGAGTATTTAATTTTTTTGTTTATTTTGAAGTGGTTATCTTAAATTTATATTAATTTTATTACTATTAATTTTTCCACATAAAATTTCAAAAAAAAAATTGGAGGCAAATGTTAAAAAAGAGGGAAAGAAATTTGTGGAGCCATGTGGCATTTTTGAAAATATGCATTTGTTTCTTATTTCCAATCCCTCCTTTTTAAAAATCTTGTTTTTAATTCCTAAACAATAGTTTATCCAAAAAATTAGGGAAATTTTCCAAATGATCCTTTTTACCATTATTTTTTTGCATGGGAACACTCTAGCTTAAATTTAAGCAGAAAATACACTTAAGCAATCACATTGGGACATGTGCTTACTCATCTTATAATATTGTTGAATTTTTATAAGTATTATTTAAATCCCCCACAATATATAGGGAAAGTAGTAATATAAATATAACATGATTATCCATTTGTATCTTGTTGGCTAGCTATTATTGATGATATAATGCCACTCAATTCTTGTAGGGAATGATTATTTTGAAAGAACTTTTATTTTTGTCATTATACCAACAAATAGGCATTCAAAAAGGACCCTAAATTTTCATACCTATAATCATTCCAACGAGCTTGGAGTGCATTTGAGAGAGTTTGGAGTGAATGGATGTTGTCCTATATAAAAAATCTAACGAAAAGCTTCAATGTTTAAGAAATTTTAATGAGAATAAGAAATTGCAAGTTAATTATTTCAAAACATTAAAATTTTAATTAGAAAATTAGAACACTCTTATTGAATCATTTTTTAATCAATTATTATAGTTTCTTGTAGTTACAAGGATTAATGATAAGAAAGGCTTTTTTTAATAATTTGAAAGGGATATTTTTAGTTTTTAAGCTAAATAAACATTAGCTTAGATGTATGTTCTTCAAATGAGATATAAAAATGATTTGGGTTTGCCATAAAGTTGAATGTCAAAAATAATAATTTAATTTTGAAATAACAATCTTATGTCTTGATAGATGAATCATTTTTCCGATATAATGGGGTCCATTTTAAAGTACGTTATAATTATCAAAGAATGGAATCCTATGATAGATTTAATAATTTACAAGCTATTCAAAATTTGATGTAGTTTGAACATTGATTTCAATATATTGACATTTTATATTTTGGCAATTCAATCATTTCAAAAAAGAGAAAAGATGTAGATCTCAAAATATCTAGAGAAATAAACATGGACACTTTGTACACAATGATTATTTCATTTCCCACATAAGGCCACATCAATCTACTCATAAATTTTGTGGATTTGTTGGCCATGCAAGGATTCTTTGTGACCTTATCACATCTCTCCTTAAAGATGTTGTGCTTTAGCTCCCTTCCACTCCATTTCCCACCATGAATAGTTTAAAAATTAACCTTAGCCACTCTACTTAATATGTTTAAATATTACCTATTTGAATGGAGGAGCAGCTACAACATTTAACTTTTTGGGGTTTTGGCTACAATTCTCCTTTTTAGAATCACTATTATTATGTGTATTAACTTATGGTGTTCTTATTCCTCAACTTTCAATTTGGCTATTACTTTTACTAGTCTAGTTAATGGTAAGAAACCCTAGCTCTATCATAGTGGCTCATAACAATCAAGCTCTCAATAATTTTTTCATTCCCTTGCCATTTTCACATTCAATCTAGAAATACCTAATAATTTTTTGACCAAGTCATCCTAAATTAATATTACAAATGTGGATATAATTATAAAGAAACTTGGTGGTAGCTAAATAAATGATTTAATATTATAATACTTTGAGCTTTACAAGTATCTTGTTGTTTTATGTTTCATTGGATATAATTCCTTTTGTTAGAGTGCATTAGTGTGACAATATTCTACATTATTTAAAAACTAGACAATAGTCTACAAATTATAGGTTATATATGCTAACACTAGTTGTAGTCTATCCTTTTCCTAGCTTATTGCTTTATTGTTACAAACCTCTAAATGATAAGCAATATGAAATATATGAATTAGGGCTATATGTGTTTGTATTGCTTTGTGTAATGACACAATATTTGTCTAATTTTATTTCCTTATGTCTCCATCTTTGTCCCTTGGCCTTGTTTCAAATTCTACATCTATGTATATTTTCATTGTGATCCATGCTTCATATTCATAATGATATTTTATCCTTTCTATCAGGGTCTTAGTCCCTCAATTTCCTCGCTCATGCCTACCTCACGGTCAAGCTTCATTCTTATGTGCATGACGGCCTCTATATACATTTTCAAATCTTTAGTCAAACACTTTCAAAATATTTTTCATTAGTTCTTGAGACTATTATATTTACCCATACTTTTGGTTATGTTTGGAATTGATTAGTTATGAGTAGTCAAAAATAACTTGAGTGAATTTATTTTAACTCCAAAGTGATTGGAAGCATATTACTAGTGTGATAACTATGATCTTGATTGATGTCTCCATAGCTTCCCATCATTCCTATGATTTCCATGTTAGCATTAATAATTTTTCCACATATATGGTACAAGTAGCATGTTGTGTTATAAATCTTATTGCCACTATGCACTTATGTCAGGATGTTGTTTGTTGAAGTTCATAAGATTGACACTTATGTGAATCCAACTTGGTTTGAATGTGGAATTTCATAATGAATTCGCATGCAAATGGTAACATGGAAAATTTTCATTAGCCATAGGTCAAAATACCCTTAGTGAGACAAGTTTCTCACATAGTTGGTCTCAATCATCTCCTACTAAGCCATTAATTTAGGGGATACCATTTTAATTCATGTTGGTTTATCTTCAATGAGATGTATGAGCTTGTTGGTGGTAAAAAGAGATGATATGGTCATAGTTGCATGAGTGTTTGGCCAATGTGGCACAATCTTATTAGTGTGATTGGTGTTATATGGAGGGTTTGCATGGGTTTTTGTTAAGTCTACTAATGGTTGGTTGTCATATTATAGGTGACATGTACAATTGGGTTGGCTAGAACATTAACTCTAATGTGTTTTCTCATACGTTTTAGTCAGATATCATAAATTTATATATAGTTTTTGTGTTACAATGCCAAAACAAATGAAATAGTATATCTATGTGATGGGAGGGGTGACATAGATCGTTGGATTCCCCTATAAGTTATATATTTCTATAGACCAATAAATGAAAGCATTAGAGGGGTTGCATGTTTGTGATCAATTGAAGAGAATCTAAATGTCTCCAAGTAGTAGCTTTATGGTCGACCTATTGTTTATATTTGGTAGTCCTCATATTTTTCAAAGGCCGTTTTATAGTAAAAAAGGGTAAGCAACACACTGAGCTTTGGGGCCACCATATAAGGAAAAAATAGATTTGTTTGTTAAAAAGGTTTAACAAATAAATGACCTATATATGCCCTATTTAAAAATAAATGTAGCTTAGAATTTTATTGATGGATTTTCAACCACGAAAATGCTCAAAGTGATATTTAGGGCATTCATTTGCATGAAAAGAAACTCTCCAACTAGCTAATTGCAAGAGGATTGATTATAATAGAGAACTTGTAGAAATGAAATTCTATCCTTAGGATCATATTTTTTTAAAAGAGTTAGAAGTTGGTTTTAAAATGGCCATTTAATATTGTTGTAAAGCTCTTCTTACTCTTACTCCCCACTTTTCCAATATGGTTCCTATCTTTTGGACTTCAACATCTTATTGCTACTTATTGGCATAGTTTTGGGCATATTATTTATACATCTTTGGATCTTTCTTGCATCATTTCTCCTTTTATGATACTCTTATTTTTTACTTGGAATCTTTGTGCCTATTTTATGTCTTATATCGTTCATTTGGCTTCACTAATAGCTTTGAAGTGTAGAATATATTATCAAAAGTTCCAGGACAGATATTTCCTCTATTGAGAAACAAGGTGAAACTACTACAATAAAATATTATTCAAAAAGTATGCATATATATATATATATATAATTAATTTCTTTATTAATTTAATTACCATAAAATATTATATGATGATACATAGAAAAAATAATGAAACCAATAAACCATAGTAACATGAGATTTAAATGGAAAAATTCTTTTGAAAAAGAACTCCACCAAAGAAAAAGGATAAGTATGTAAATTTATTCAATGTATATTATAAAGTATCAATAAACTATTCTATACACTCTAAAAACATTCTAAAAGAATATGTGGACTTGTAAAAAAATGATATAAACCATTATCTCATACCTCCTATAGACACCTAAAATTAACACTTTCTCAATTCTTGTCATTCCTCTAATTAATTATGTGAATGCTTCAGCCTAGACCTATTCAAACATGGACAAACAAACAAATATTAGTCCTCAAACAAGTTTAAACAAAACATTCCCTATGAAATTCATTCAAGTATAAGAACAAGAAAACAACATAACATATCAAATAAAAGCTAATGAAATCTCATTCAAATGCTCAAACCAACATCCCATAGGGGAATTGGTGCTTCTTTGATGTGGAAAGAAGCCCTTTCCCAATTCCTTGATAGGCTTGATGATGACTGATTGATCCTTGATGAAAAATTCCAATAACCTAGCTATGGATGATGAATTATATGACGACTTGGATGAAAATGTGAAAGAACTTGCATATACTTGTGGATAATAACCTTGCATCAAAATCTGGATCCTTAATCAATAGGGAAGGCCTCTATTTATAAGGAAGAAGGATTGAAGAGTGAAGAATAGGATGGATGTGGGATTAAACATCGAACCAATGGTATTGTGCCACTTGTCAACATGCTAATGAAGGTGAGTGGAGCACATTTTGAACAATGTGCATGTTTAATGCATGTAGGTGGAATTTGAATTTGAAGAGGTGACTTGTGTAAGGAGGTCCATGTAAGAGGAATTAATGCCAAGTTGGCTCAAGGAGAGGACATGTTAGAGCTTTTAATGCCAAGTTGGAGGACAAAGTTCCTTTGGGAGGGATAATTCAAATAGGTGGAATATTCAAAGGATATGCCATATATGAATGAAAATAGGAGGAATTAATAAATCAAATAAATTGATTTACATGTGAAACTTGTAAAAGCTAGAGGAATGGAGGATTTAGGAGTTAATTAAATTATGATTAATTAACTTAGATGGAATAGTTGATTTGACATTTGATTTAGATATTTAGATTTATTTAAATAAAATGAGAGGATAGTTGGGAAATTAGTAATTTAATTAAATAAATTTGATTTATTCAATTAAATGAAGAATAATAAATAAAGTTAATTTATTTAATCCAAAAGAGAACATTAGGATTTAATTAAATCGAGTGTATGATGTCAATCAGGATATTTTGAGTGTCTACATTTTTCCCCTCTTTGAAGCAACGTACCTACTACATTGGCTCAAAGAATAACCTTGCTAAAATCAAAGTTCAAAAATTTTATAATTTTTCAGATGCCCTAGTGGAAAGAAGTATACTGGTACATTGCCCCCTCGAGAGATCGAGCAAAAAGATCAATTTGAGGGTCAATCTTGCAACAAAGAGGTTCAATATGGACACCTTGATGCCACGATACCATGTTAGCATGAAAGAGGATAGAAGAATGAGAGGGATCAACTCTTGATTCCAAGAAGATGCAAAAGTCCAACAAGTCTATGAGTCATCGCGACTTTATTAGATATGATGATGAATGATGATGATGTTTCACTTATGAGAGATTGGGGATTTTAAAAGGGCTTACTTACCATATGTTTGATAATACACATAGATAAGATGCATCAAGGTATAAAGAACCAGGATGGTGTTGTACCTAGTGCAATGGACTTTGACTTGACAATCAGATAAGAGTATTCTTATTCACACTGGCATACAAAATCCTATTTAGAATGCAGTTTAGATATTTTAAATTTCTCAGACCAAAACATAGAAAGGCAAGCCTTCCCCTATGGTAAAAAAGATACCCAAAACACCCTCCCTACGAACCAAACAAAACATGCATGACCAAATTTATATTACAAGAATATCCAACAAGCACAACAAACAAAAGATAATGATCAATGCCCCATTCCTTTCTCTCTAAATAATTTTGATTAGACATCATTGAGAGGTCATTGGGATGAGCACAATAAGATAAATTAAAAGAAAAGATCAAGTACACAAACAAGCCAATGTTCTTCATATCTCTAGCCAAGACTAAACTACGGTGATGTCTGATGTTGATGTCCATTGTAGGAAGGATGCATCCTAGGACATGATGTTATCAGATGATGGTGAGATTGACTAGATGATAGGCTATTGATATAAAGAGTTGACCAACTTGTTTACCTACTAACCTAAGCTTAATATTTTTTGACATTTGAGTTTTCACTTTTAACTTGCTAGACTTGTTTTCGATTGTTTCACCAAAGGTTGGTGGTGACGATGACTTATTATGAGTGGATGTTTATTTCTGGTGATCACGAAATGGGATGGATGAATTCTTGGGTTTTTTGAATGTTTTTGGTAATTTTGGAATGTTTTGAGGCTATTTTGGGTTTTTCAAGATGTTTTACAAATATTTTGATTTTCAAAATTTCCAATGTTTTTGTGTTTTATGAGATTCTATGAATGTTTTTGTATTTTGTGTCTCGGGGGCCATCAATAATGGCCTTTTCTACATTTAAGCTTAGAGACGATGTAGTTCATTTACCATGTTTTTGACATTTTTATGACTTTTTGAGTGTTTTTCGATTTTGATATGATTTTGATGTTTTTGGATTCTCTTGGTTTTAATGATTTGGATATGGATATGTGTGATGATATCACTGCTATGTTTTGGGATTTTGTTGAAAACCAAGCTAAGGTTGATTGATCATATAATTGGATTAATGATGATAACATCCTTGAGGATACACAAAAATGCAAGGATAGTGTCAAGCAACATGAGGGATGGGAAGGATATCTCGAGATGATGATGGATTGATTGGATTTAATTGATCGATATTTTGAAGCTTGATTTGGAAAAAAAAAAATTTGAATGATTTGATGTGACGTTGACATGAAAATTAGATATGACTGATATTGATATTTTGGATTGATGTTCGATGAAAGATAAAGCTTGATAAGGAACATCTTCTCATCAAAATATTCCATGGGCTAGTGATTTGGATTTTGGCTCACAAATGCTTGGCCAATTTGGTTTTATGTTTTCCAATGTTCAGATCACCACATAAGTTGAAGGATATAGATCAAGATTTATTCTCGAAGCAAGATGTAAATATATGTCCCCTAGTGTCTTGCAATGTATGGAATGCTATGGGTGGATGCTTGGATAGATGTTTACCATAAGTAAGTGTAAAGTGTACACCAATTTTTTTTTCAAGATCAAGATAATTTGGAAGATGGATGTAGATGGATTGAATAAATGGTTCGTGGATGAATGGATTTACTATGGATAAGATGGATGGAATGTTGGATTTATTATGGATAGGATGAGATGCCTTCACCTGAACTAGCACATGTAGATGCTTGATTCTACACATGATGCCTGTTTTCTAGGTTTTCATCATGGTACTTGTCCAAAGTGCCACTGTAGTGGTTTTCACTAAAGGACAATTTTTATCTTTACTATTTTCATGATTTTTTTTATTTTTTTGGTTTTTTGAAAGATTTTAAGCTCGTGTTGAACCACCTAGTGGTGTCGATGTAGATGCTTCTATCATAATGTGCCATCGATATCCTACTTGAAGAAGCTATTTTGCCAAGATACATGCACTTGAATGTAAATTTTGAGATTCATGATTTGCTATATTGTTACCAGAGTTAACTTTGTCTTTATGCGTACATCACAATAGAATGCCTTCTAAATCCTTATGATGAAGGGTTGCTACCAATACATGGTCAATGAGAGAATTGGATATCATGCATCAAGGTGTGGATGGTGGAGTGTGTTTAGGAATAAAAGATGGATTAGTTGACAGTTTGGAACCTTTGACTCTCCAAACTTGCAAATATGAGCAATGATGGGTGGATACGGAAGTGTGCATGGAATTAGGACCAACTGTTTGATATACTTTGTACGTTGCTTGAGAAGCCTACTTTTGCTTTTGTGGATGTCTTTGATGGATACATTTCCCATTTTTATTTTTCCCCATAGTTTCTTTGACTAATGGAGTTTGATAGTGATAATCTTTCTTTGTATTTTTTGGTATCCATGTGTATTTGATTTGTCAATTATGCTTCTCAACTTCTTTTTCTTTGATAATGTTCTTTGTGCTTTGATTCAAATCTTCCTTTTGATGTTGGTCCCAATTCGTGGATGGGGTGATGGGTGGACGAAGATTCATGACGTGGCTGGTGTTAGCATAAGGTTTTGAGAAATGGTTTGTGGCTTCTAGTGTTGTCATTGATGGCAACTGAAGTCGTCCCCTTGGTATGCAAATCTGTATCCAATCATACTGGCAGATAAAGTGAAATTTCATATATTACCAGCAGAACACTTCAGGAACAGGGTATCCAGTCAAATAGCTTCACCAGATCATTGTTTTGTGTTGTGGATCGCCTAAATTTCTTGTTAAGCATGTGGATTATCTTATCATTGAATTTTTTTGTGTTGCATTTGTTGCTATACAAGTTTGAATGTCCAGTAGGATATTTTTTGTCTATTTGTTTGGTAGAGCTGACTTAGTGTAAGTGGCGCATTGTGGATGTATAAAGTGAATTTATTTAAGTTGTTTTTATGTTCAAATGTTTAATTATTGGTCTTAGTTATACTCTAGACAACGTGTTTGGATGGGTATCAAAATTGTTCATGATTTGGGCCAACAAGTTGGAAATATTATTAAGTTTTGTTGAGCTGGCCTGTGGCGATTAAATCCTTAGTCGCGGATATATTTAGATGATCGTATATATCATTTTTTGCAACAAAGAAGATGTTTGTATGCATTTTGTGAATGTCTAAGGAGTATTTGAACGATATCATGCACAGTTTCACTTGCACATAAATATTTTATGTGCGAACTTGAGCAGAACAAAGTAGAAGTTCAATATTAGTCAACCGGACAGAAGATTGTCATCTGAGCTTAACTAGAACTGTAATCAAGCATTAGTAGATGCTATCTAATATATTCATTCTCTTTTGGATCTATTCCAAACTATTGTAAGGGAAGTGAGCCCATCTTTTGAGTAGTGAGCTCTAGGCAGTGAGCCTAAATGCAAGTGCATTCCTATTTTGTAATATTTCTTTTGGGTATACTCAAAAATTATTGTGGATTGGCCATCCACCATGGTTTTCCCCCTAATAGGGTTTCCATGTAAAAATCCATGTGTTATGGTTGTGTGGTTTCTTTCTTTCTATTTATACTATTGATTTTTTTAAAATGTATTAAGTGGACTAAAGATTAGAATAAAAGGGTTAATTTTTGTAGAACACTGATTCACCCCCCCTCTTAGTGTTACTTGTTTCCAATAGCTAGTTGTAGTATTGGAATTGGTTTCACCATAAGGATTCTTCATGCTTCTTATGTTGACATTTTCTTGAGACGAAGTTGCCCCCAGTATTATAGAGGTATCACTAATATGTTTAGATCCCTTAATTGTTGAATAACCAAGACCTTGATGCTTAGGATTACCAATAATTTGTATTGGTTCTAGGATACCCTATTCACTTAGGCCTATTCCTCTGCCTTGATAATTCATCTATTGAAAAATTTTGTTTGCAATAGGATATGATTTACTTGGAAATAAGGTGCTAATCCTTCTCTGCTCTATTGTGGATCTTCAAAGGTGATATCTTTTTCATTGATAAGATAGCTTGCCCTAAAAAAGGTAAGTGATCTGAGCTTATAAGTGATAGGATCCTCCATAAGTGTGATAAATTCCTAATTCATATCTTTGGCTTGATCTTGTGAAATATCAAATTTTAATGCTTCTTCAAGAGTTTTTGATGATTCATTGTCCACGTAAAAGTCTCCCTCATGATTCATTTTTGATATGCCTTCACAGGACGTTTTTGATTCACAACTTCTATAGAATCCTTCTTCATGACCCATTTTTGATATGTCTCTATATTTTTCTATATCTTGATCATGTGTATAAATGTTAAGAGTAGGAGACTCTTGTTCCTTGGTAATGATATCAAGAGTTTGAGACTCTTGTTTTGAATAAAGATCATCTACATGTCCATTAGGAGTAAGCATCTCATGGGTAGATGGAGGAATATGTGCTATATGGATATGATCATCATTTGTGACATCTTGTATAGATAGGAGAGTTTCCATTAGATCATTGTAGTATCTTGGAGATACAAATTCTTGATTTTGATTAATTTTGGAATTGATTTTGACATGCTTTGGATCAAGTTCTTGACATGGGTTAGTTTTGAAAGATGGATTTCTTATAAAGGGTTCTTTGATATCTTCATTAGGAATGGGAAGTGGCTTAATATCCTCTTGAGCTTTGAGTGGATCTGGATCAAGTATGGAGTTGGATATTCCTTCAATATTTGTAACCATGAGGTCAAAGGATGTCAATATATCTTGAAAAGGAGCATTGCTAGACTTTGGTGAAAGATATTGATCATGCTTTGGAATAAATTCTTGAGATATGTATTCTATCTCATTAGGTGATGTAGAGACATTTTCAACATGATCATTTGTTGATGGATCATGGATTATGTCAATAGGATCACATAATTCTAACACTCCTTAAAATAGATCATTGTCAAATATTTTTTAGGGGTTTTGATCATGACTAAAAAGTGGCTCTTGATGTATGTTGAGTTGATCATTAGATGAGGTAGAAATATCTTCAAGGTGCTCATTGATGGATAGATCTTGATCATTGTTTTCAACAATTGTGGTGGAGATATTGTCAATGTTATCACTAGTGGTTGAATCTTCATCGTTGTCCTCAATAGTTATTATTTTGTGATTAGTAAAGTCTTGGATGATGTTTTTGAGTCAAATACAATTTGATGTTGTGTGTCCCTTTATTTTATTAAAATCACAAAGGTGCTTCTTGTTATACCATGGTGGTTTAACTTGAGCCTCTTGATAATTGTCATAAATGGGGATTTTGATGAGATTTGATTGTACTAACTGTTGCATGATTGATTTGATTGGTTCCCCAAGTGGTGTGTATTTTTTTTGTTACCTTGCAATATTTGTACTTTGAATTGACCTTGTGGTGATAGATTTTGGAGATGTGGTGATTGTTCTTTGAGATGTGGTGATTGGGTTTCTTGTTGATGTTGTTGATCTTGATATCTAACCTCTTGATATCAGAGATATTGTTTTTGGTGTGGTTGTGGGCACAACTCAATGCTTTGATCACATGGTTTAACCAATGAAAGAGTGTATTGATTTTGGGGTGGAGATGTTTGTTGGTGCAATGAATCAACTATTTTGGTAAGTGTAACAATTTGATCTCGTAATATTTGATCTTGATTTTGATCTTGACACCCTTGATATAGTTGATTTGGTTCTCGTTCAAGCAGATTTGGAATGTATACTTGTGGTGTTTGTATGGGATCATTGACAAATTGATTTCAAACAATTTTTTATTTGGGATGATATTTAGATTTTGCATTATATGTTGAAATAGAACAATTTTGTGGTTGGGAATCAGATTTCCTTGATTTAGGTAAATTTGATTTTGCATGGTGTTACCTTGAATTGGATCAATACATGGAGTCGTTAACATATTGGTTGGAATTTGAACAATATTTGTAGGATTCACAAACATATCTATCCCAAAGTTTACCAAGTGTGGATTTGAAATTTTCATGTTTAGTAAGCTTGTGTTTGGTACATTCACATTTTTCATGTATGGATTTGGTGGGATAATGTTGTTTTGTTGAAGACTCATGCATTGATTGTTTGATTGATAGATTTGTAGGTTTGGAATTTGATTTAAATCTACCATAGGGAAAGGTGTTCCAAAATTTAGATTGGGCATACTCACATTTGTTGTACCATTGAGGTTTGTACAAGATAATGATCCCATGTATGGATTGTATAAATATGAGTTTTGATAATCAATCAGCATTGTAAGGCTTTGATAGTTTGATTGATTTAGATTACTCATGATGTATGGAGAAAGTTTATATTCCATGTTTTTCTTGTGTTTTGACCTTGTTGACCTCTAAAGAATTTGTTGAAAATTGAGGTGTTTTCTTAACTTAATACTTTGTAAAAATTTAATATTGCTGATCTAAATAAGTTTTTCCTTTGTTTCATATTCTTTGTGGGTGATTATCTGATTAATTCATTTTACTATTTGTAGAATGTAGATAGAAGTTGATAGAAGAAGTAGACAAGATATTAGAAAGATTACACAAGCATGTACCATGGAGAAACCCTTTCAAGGAAAAACTCCACCAAGAATTATTCTATTATTTAATCTCTGAAGTAGATTACAATAGCTCCAATTCTTGCTTGAGAATGCTTCTTTTTCCTTCACTAAAACTTCTTCACAACCTGCAATAAAATTGATCCAAACTCTCTTCAACTTGCTTGAGATAAATAGGCTTTGATTAACTTTGTAAACTCCAACATGAGTTAAAATAACAATTCTCAAGCCCTATCCCTAAAAATTACATCTATCTCATGCAAATAGGGTTATGTCATGAAGAACAATGTCAAACGGTCATCTTCATGCATTTGGACGTCCCAAACCAAAGTAGCAACTCAACCTCTATTTTGTAAATATCTCCAAGGCTTCATTCTCAAAGTAGGTGCCCAAAAGTGGTCCCACTTAATTGAGCCTTCTAAAATATCTCAACATGCAAAGGAGTTAATAACAAGAAGCCAACTTGGGCGTCCTAGTTGGATCCAAGTCATTTCTTGTTAACTAAAACATTTCTTAGCACCATTCATGCAAGAATGGTCATCCCCTATTAACTGGAGGTAGTCCCTATTATCTATTATGCAACTCAAGTCATTAGCCATGCATTCCAAGTTAACTGAAGTCATCTAGCATTCAACTAAAACTAACTAAACCATAATTAAACTGAACTGAACTAATTTGAACTGAACTAAGCTGAACTTCATGCATGCAAACATCAAACCCTTACTCCTAGGATATTTACATGCATTTAGAAGTGTTCTCTTACTCCAAATAGTTAACTAAACTCAAGGTGAGTGTCACCTACCATGTGGGTGCCCCATGTGCCCCTATTATTTAGGAACTCATAATGGATGCTCTCACATGCTCCTAACATTTAGAATTAATTACAAATGTTAATTAACATGATTATTTCATCAAATATTAATCTCTTCCTAATCCTAGTGTTGTGCAACGCTTTCCAAGGACTTAGGAGATACATGAAATAAATAATGTTTAGGATTACAATTAAATGGCATCCTATTTCCAACATTCTCCCACTTGGAATTATACATTGCAATTATTATAAATAAGGAATAATATAAAACAAGTACAAGACTCAAGGCCAATGGCCTTCCTGCACCTAACTAATCAATCCATGCCAACTTCAAATGCAACCTACATAATCATGAAGCTTCCAATCAAATTATTAAAACCAAGAGAACTTATCAGTAGGAACTGGTTTCATAAAATAATCTATAACATTAATTAAAGTGTCAGCTTTCTCAATTAATACCTTCCCATTATCAACCAAACCAATACGTTTCCCAAGTCTCTGTATCCAAACTGCCTCTTTGGAGGCATGTTAAACTACTGAGTGTGTTGAAATCACATTCAACCAAGGTGTAGGCTCCTCGGTCATTTCTGTTGAAATTTTTTTTCTTACAAGTAACCATTCCAAGAAATATCTCTTACCATAAGAGAACTCCAACCTCACCTATTTATCCAAGTATCCGTGAGTACCTATAACCAACCAATCCATGCCAAACTCCAAATGCAACACAAAAATTTCATGAAGTAATCAAGAAAATGATTAATGTACCCAATACTTAAGAGAACTACGCAGGATCAATGTCAAAGCTCCAAGCATGAATCAGGAACATAAAAATGACATCCATGATCTAACCATCTCCTCCTAGGAGATAACATGCACCATAACATATATATTCATCCTGGTCTCAAGAGAAAATGTAATATGCCAAACTCTAAACTAGTATCAAGAGTATAACATGACATCATAAAAAATATGTGCTCTAAACCAAGAAACCATATCTCCAATCACATGGAGATAACCTTACCAATGATGCATCCACGTCACTACCAACAACTCCCACTGAACCATGGTATTGAGTCACACATGGCATCATGACTACCATCCTCTTCATGAAGATCACTATATCCTACCAAAGCTCCTACTGAACTGTGATTTCGAGCTATACATGGCAACAAGATAAAAAAAAAACCATCACTATCAAAATCATATGGAATTTCAAACATTTCCTCATGATCATAATTATCATAACATGTACCATGCCACAACTCTAAACCAATAATCAAGAGTATACCATGACAAAATAACAAAACCATCCTACAACCAAGAATCCATTTCATTGCCAAATGCTCCCACTGAACCATGATATTGAGCAATCCCATGTCATCATGATGCACATAATCAAAACCACATTTCTATCATAAGCTCAAAACAAACCTGTGAATCCAAGCTCTCAATGACACATGATAAACATCCTCTAAAGCAAGAATATATACCTCTTATAATAAACTTATTTTCCAAAATCAGAAATTAACAAAATAGTAAAAGCTCCCACTAAGCTAAAAAACCTCCAATCTTTTAAGAGAAAGGCATCCCAATTCTCTACCCAACCTCAACTCTGATACCAAATGTTGAAAATTGAGGTGTTTTCTTAGCTTAATACTCTGTAAAACTTTAATATTTCTGATCTAAATAAGCTTTTACTTTGTTACATATTCTTTGTGGGTGATTATCTGATTAATTCATTTTACTATTTGTAGAATGTAGAGATAATTTGATAGAAGAAGATGAAGTACCTTAAATCTGCAATGTAAGACCAACCTCAAAAACTCATTAGAAGGGTTAGTATAACACACAAATCTGCAAATACCTCCATGGAATACATTGCAAATGCCTTCAAAAATGCAACAAATGATAATATAAAGACTAAAACATTATGAAAACAAAAGCAAGCTACCTATTCCATGTTGGATTGGTGTCACATGTGCTAGTGACCCTTTCCCAATCCTTGATCAAAGCTCAAATGATAAAATGCAAATGGAGATGATGGATTGATGATGAACAAGATCAAATCTCAAATGAAGAGAGTAACCTTGCATGAAATTGTGAAGGATTTGCTCAAGGATGAAGCACCTATTTAAAGATTTCAAAATGCTAAGTGTTGAAGAGGGACCAATGTGGGATCAAAAACAAGCCAATGAGTTGAGGACACTTGTCATCATGTGATTAGTTGATGTATATGCAAGATTTGGGAAGAGTGCCCAAGAGGGGAAATTTTGAATTCAAATTTGCAATAAATTTTGAGAGGGGGACAAGAAAGGAGAGCAATAAATGCCCTGTTTGACTTGTCATGTTGAAAGAAAATGAGATTTTAATAAATCAATAAAATTGATTTATTGTGCAAGTGGCTAGGTCTAGATAATGCAAGTGGGATGTGATTAGCATTAGATTAGGATTAGATGATGATTATGCTGATTTAATCTGATTAGATGAGTTGACACTTTGGACTTTGATAATTGATTTATTTAAATCATAAAAATGATGGAATATGATTTAGGATTTGATTTAAATAAAGTCCTGATTTATTTAATTAAGTGGATGATGCAAGATGAAGGTTGAATGATAAGATTTATTTGATAAATGAATGGATGAAAATGCACTTGATTAATTGATGAATGGTCCTAATGTGACATCTAATTTGACCTGAATTCGATCGAATGCATAATGTAAATTTTGCATGTCTACATTTTGCCCCTCTTTGAAGCAATGTACTTGTTGCGTTAGTTCAAAGAATAAACTTGCCGATCGAAATTTAAAAATTTCATGATTTTTGGATGCCCTGACGGAAAGAAATTACGGGTACATTGCCCCTTGAGAGATCGGCGAAAAGATTCAATTTGAGGGTCGATCTCGCGATAAGAGGTTCAAAATGGATGGTTATGGATGACGATGCAAAGATGATTTCAAGATGCTTAGAATAACAAATCTATATTATTCTAAAAATTAAATGATGATATGATATGAGATGGATGAGATTGATGATGTGATATGCGTGATTATGCAATGGATGATTTATGAAATGCTTAGACTAACAGATCTATATTATGATGATGATATGCAATGCATGTGAAATGATCGATGTTTCCTATGATGTATGATATGAATGATATGTGGTATGCTGACGGTTTTCTAGATGCAGAATGGATGCATAATGGATGCATTGGTGATGATGATGCTAACGGTTTGTGGATGCAGGATGGATGCATGATGGACTATTCATGATGCAATGTTAGCATGGAAATGAGATGATGACAAGAGGATCCAACAAGTCCATGATTGGTCGAGACTTTATTAGAGATGATGATGATGCTTATCAAGGATTGGGATTTTCAAAGGGTCACTTACTTTATTTTTGATAACACACCTAAGTACGATGCATCAAGGTATAAAGGACCAGGATGGCGTTGTACTTAGTGTGATGGACTTTGACTCGACAAATAGATAGGAGTATTCTTGTTCACACCTGACATATGGAAACCTTGCTAGGATGCACTTTAGAAGTCTCAAACATCTCGGACCAAAACACGGAAAGGTATAACCAATCAATGCAATAGTCAACAAGCATCCAAAACATCCTCCATACATATCTAACAAAGCAAGTATTCGCCAAGTTATTTTACAAGAGCGTCCAACAAGCACAGCAGACAAAATAATAATGATCGTTGCCCCATTCCTATCTCTCTAAATCCTTCGTTCGGATATCATCGAGAGGTCCTTGGAATGAGAAATAAGATAAGTCAAAAGAAAGACCAAGTAAATAAAACGGACTAATGCTCTTTAATACCGCTTAACGGAAAAGGATGTGTTTTTAAGGATGATAAGCGAAACTTATTGCCAAAAGATAATGCCCATTGTAGGAAGGATTCATCCTAGGACATGTTAGTGGATGGTGGCACGTCATTTCGTTTATGAGGGATGATTGATATGGGACAAACTCAGATGATGGTGTTACCGATACAAAGAGATGACCAATTTGTTTACTCACTGTCCTAGACTTGAGACTTGACGCTTTTGAGTTTTACTTTTAACCTGCTAGACTTGTTTCTAACTGTTTCACCAAAGGTTGAGGATGACGATCAATTTATTATGAATGGTGTTTATTGCGGGTGCAAGCGAGATGAAGCGGATGGATTTTTTCAAATATTTGGATGTTTTTGGAGTTTTGCAATGTTTTGAGGCTGTTTTTGGTATTTTTTGAGGTTTTACAAATGTTTTGATTTTTAGTTTTCCAATGTTTTTGGGATTTTCTAAGATTTCGTAGAGACTAACCTAAAGACCTATCCTAGGGGCCTCGGGGGCTTATCCTATAGATTAGCCTTGCCTACGTTATACACAGAGACCCCCACGTAGTTATGACAACTTGGTGATTCGGATGAAGATACACATGATGAAATGTCGAGTTTATTATGGCGGACTCCTATAGGACTGACCTAAATGTCTCGAGGGATGATCAAAGATCAACCTTACCTACGTTCAAGCTTAGAGCGACATAGTTTGACAAGAGCGACCTTGTTTTGGATTTTGAAATGTTTGAATGTTTTTGGATTTTTGAAATGTTTGAATGTTTTGATTTTTGAAATGTTTTGAATGTTTTTGGATTTTTGAAATGTTTTGGATGTTTTTGGATTTTGAAATGTTTTGGATGTTTTTGGATTTTTTTATTTTATGATTTTTTGGATTTTTTTCTGATTTGAGGATTTTAAAGACCATACCACGAATCCGATCAGATGAAATGTGCCCCCATGTGATGCAATAGACTACTCCAGATAAAGGCCGAGGACAAAGCTGACCTTGAGAATGGGCGAGTAGTACTAGGAGGGATCATGATACGAACAAAGGACCAAGCTATGATGCGGATGTCAAATGGATGGTGATGGATGGAGATATGGATGAGATGGATGTGAAATGGATGGATGATGCAAAACAAGCCATGAAGATCCTAGTGGATGGAAAGTGCTTGTTTACACAAGGTGCACGTTTGCGAGGAGGGTTTCAAGTACTTGCCCAAAGTGCCACCAAGTGGTTTCACTAGAAGAGTGATTTTCTCTTCTTGCATTTTCAATCGCGCCATTTTTTGGATTTTTGCTTTTGATTTTTTGTATTTTCTGAAGATTCATGCTAAAGCCTTTGGTGGTGTTGATGTAGATACTTTTGTCATGATGTACCATCAATATCCTACTTGAACAAGTTGCTTTGCTAAGATATGTGCACTTGAATACAACTTTTGAGATTTCTTATCTGCTTCATCGATACCAAAGTTGACTTTGTCTTTGTGCTTTATCCCGTAGATAGATTACTTATACGAATCCTTATGATGAAGGGTTATTTATATCTACAGTCAATGTAAGAGTGGATATTATCGTGGAGGCGATGGATGGAGTGTGTTTAGGGATAAAGATGGATTGGTTGTGAGTTTGAAATCTTTGACTCTCCAAACTTGGGAAGATGAGCAATGATGAGTGGATCACAGTGTGCATGGAATTAGGACCAAGCCTTGATACACTTTATGCGTTACTTGAAAAAGCCACGCTTTTGCTTTGGAGACATCTTTGATGGATACCTTTCCCTCTTTTAGTTTTCCCCACAGTTTCTTTGACTGATGGAGTTTGATAGGGATATCTTTCTTTGTATTCTTTGGTATCCATATGTATTTGATTTGTCCATTATGCTTATCAGCTTCTTTTGCTTTGATAACATTCTTCGTACTTTGATTCAAATCTTTCTTTTGACATTGGTCCCAATTCATGGATGGGGTGATGGGTGGATGAAGATTACATGGCGTGGTTGGTTGTAGTATTGACACTTACTTCATCATAAGGATCTTCGTGCTCCCTATGTTGATTTTTGCTTGAGATGAAGTTGCCCCCAGTATGGTGATAGTATCACCTTCATGCTTTGATTCTACTTGCTTTGAGATATTTTGTTCAGTAAATGTGCTTTGACAAATGATCACTGTAGATGACATTGTTTCAATTTTTCGCTCTGCTAACTCTGGATTATCCTGTTCTTTCTGACTTGTTTCCTTGAGTGGATAATGTTCGATATCTTTATTCATGATGTCCTCAATCTGAACTTGGGACATGTTTGATCCTGATGTTGACAACTCCATTTGATTGTAGGAGTTAAGAATCTGCTCTTTTTGTGTAACAAAATTTTGTTCTAAATGAAGATCATCTACGTGCCCATCTGTAGAAAGCATCTCATGGGTAGATGGAGGAGTATGGATATGATCATCTTGCATAGATAGGAGAGTGTCCATCAGATTATTGTAGTATCTTGAAGATACAAATTCTTGATCTTGATTAATTTTGAAGTTGCTTTTAACATGCTTTGGATCAAGTTCTTGACATGGGTCAGTTTCAAAGGATGGACTGCTTACAAATGGCTCTTGGATATCTTCATTATGCATGGGAAGTGGCTTAATATCTTCATGATTTTTGAGTGGACTTGGATCAGGTGTTGAGTTGAAGATTCCTTCAATATCGGCAATCATGAGGTCGAAGGATGTCAATATGTCTTGGAAAGGACCATTGCTAGACCTTGGTGAAAGATTCTGATCATGCTTTGGCATAAATTCTTGAGATATGTCCTCTACCTCATTAGGTGATGTAGATACATTTTCAACATGATCACTGGTCGATGCCTCGTTGGATGAAGCGAAAATATCTTTATTGATGGATAGATTTTGAACATTGTTTTCAACAATTGCAATAGAGAGATTTCTAATGTCTTCAACCATAGGGTCAAATGATGTTGACATTTCTTGAATTGGATCATTGTTGGGTATTGTCGATGTATTTTGATCATGATTGAGAGGTGACTCTTGACATATATTCATTTGATCATTGGATGGAGTAGACACAACTTCAAGGTATTCAATGATGGAGTGATCTTGATCTTTGTTCTCAACAGTTGTTATCTTTTGTGTTTGTGCTCGTGTTGGTTGGGTAGCTTGAGAGGTTTGGGCAATTTGAGAGGATTGTTGCACTTGTTGAGCTTGTGTTGCTTGTTGCATGGCTAGATATTGTTGGTATCCTTTTTGAAAAGCAGCTTGTAATGTCACATTGTATTGGATTGATGTGGTGGAAATTGGTGGTGGTGGGGGTGGTGGTGGATTTGAAATCATGTTGGATGTAGTGACAAGTGTTTGAGATACGCTTGGATTGATTGTGGGGGTTTGAGATGTGATGGGCGTGATAGTGGTGTTTGGAATGATTGAAGGGATAGTGATGGTTGGAATAACTGAGGTGATAGGTCCTTGGGAGACCGTATTTTGATTGGTTGGGATCATCATTGTTGCTTGATTGGATACCATCTGTTGGTGCGATGTCGATGGTATATTCAAAGGATTTGACGTGATGGTTTGATTGACGTTAGTTGGATTGAATTGGGTGGCGTGATTGGTGTTAGGTAAAGGGGGAATCCCTAAACCAAGGAATGATGTAGGTAATGGTGGTGGAGATTTCCCTTGGCGCAATGCCTCAACTATTTCCGCAATTTGATCTTGCCAAATTTGTTCTTGATTTTGATCTTGACTCACTTGAGATAGTTGATTTGGCTTGTGTTCAAGTAGTTTTGGCATGCATGTTTGCAGTTTTTGAATGGGATTATGGGAAAATTGACTTTGGATAATGTTCTGATTTGGGATGATGTTAGATTTGGCATGATAGGATGAACATTGTTGGTATTGGGAATCATTTTTCCAAAGTTTTTCGAGTTAGGATTCATGTTTCGAAAAGTTGCACTTGGTACATCCACATTTGGTTTGTAGGGATTTGGTGGGATGATGTTGCTCGTTTGAAGATTCATGTATTGATTGTTTGATTGGTGGATTTGTTGGTTTGGACTTAGATCTATCATTGGGAAATGTGTTCCAAACTTTGACTTGGGCATACTCACACTTGTTGTACCACTGACATTTGTCGAAGGCAATGATCCCATGTATGGACTTTGATAATTGATAGGCATTGCAAGGCTTTGAAGATTCAATTGATTTAGATTACTCAAGATGTATGGATCAAGTGTATATTCCATGTTCTTCTTGTGTTTTGACCTTGTTATGAAAGTGACCTCTAAGGTTCTTAGGACCAATGGCAAGATGGAGGATGAAAGGTGGATGATATGAGTGATGAACGTTTAGGAACTTTGAATCAATGCTAGACTTTGATTTTGATTGTTTGATGTGGATGATGAACTTGTAAACCCTAAGATGTTGGATGTTATCTTTAGGATGAACTTGTTCAAAAGGTTTGCTAATTCAATTAGATGTATGAGAAAGGATGCATTCCCACACACCTAATTAAACAATTGACTTTGATTTGGTTTAAGGATGTACCCAAGTCTAGAATGATGTTTGCAAAGATCTAAAGTTGTTTTGGTGAGATGGATTGATGAATGTTTGGAAGATAGATGAAAGTTTTGATGATCCTAAGAGACTTAGAGAGACTTTGTTTACTAGGCCAAGGTATTGAAGAACACACTTTTCTTGAAGAGCAATCAAAAGACCAATATAACCAAGAGATATCAAGCACATGTGTAGGGTCCAATTTGTTATCTTTTCTTAGTGTATTCCTTTTACCACAAACACACTCTTGATTAAATTTTCAAACTAAGATGTACCAATGTCTTAATTTATTTAAACCCCACAAGATATTTTATGTGGAAATTCAATGAACTTAAGGCAAGGGTTTTCCTATTGTTTACTCAAGAAGACAAATTGAGATATAATCCAATGCTTAGGAACCTCTACAGACGTGAATCCGCAGGGAAAGCAGTAACATATGGATTGATTCAATGATATTTGTCTTCAAGAGGGTTTGAAATTTTGAGAATCATGTTGAATGTTTGTTTGCAAAATGTTTTCGAATACACACTGTGTTTTCAAACAAAGAATAATTACAAGCCCTATGGATGTGATAGACAATGTTTGTTGAGTCCCCACTTGGACAAGTCCAGCTACGCCTACTTTTAGTGGATGGTTAGATGCTTGACCCCACTGGCTCCCCTCCACACACTCACTTATACGGGGCAGCCAAGCACCAACACCCATGAAACTCCCATGGCATGCTTTCCATCTCTACTAAAAGCCGTAAAATTGTGGGGCGGCTTCAGAACGACCGTTCTTGCACCAACAAACAGATTAAGGATTTTGGCAAATTCTAACACATAGGTTCTAGTAAGGACTTTCCGTTAGAGGAGTTGACCCATCACGGCAAGAGTCCCCTTTGGATCCATCTTGTCGAGGCAACCGTAAGCTTAATACATTTATATCCCTGCTGGAAATACTCTTGGCTTTAGAGTGTTATGGTTGAGTCATTCACTAGGAGTACTTTTTCCCCAAGGCAGGCCCTCTAAGATAAACAAAAGCGAGCAAAGACACAATCCATAACTCGATCGATCTTTGATGGCACAAAGAAAGAGAATGTATGCGAAAATGCCCCTACTCACACTCGCACAAGATGTTCAATTTTTAAGCCCAAAATGAAGTGTTTTAAAGCAATAAAATGTATTTTGAGTGTTTCTCTTGCACCCTAGATCGCACGAAGCGCAAGGGGAGAGGATACGTACTCAAAAGACAATCACACAAATCAAACACTTGTTCGTTTTATACCCTTCAAAGCAATTGTGAATTCGTTTTAAGCACCAAATGAAATATGAGGATTGCTTGTTCAATTTTTAACCCAAAACGAAATCTAGTAAGTGTGTTCTAAGGTTCGTTTTAAGCCCTTTGCAATGAAAATGAAATTGTTCATTTTTAGCCCCAATTGAAAACTAATGTTCTAAAACGAAAAGGAAAACAATTTCGTGTAGTGTTGATTAAACACTTAGAGTGTTAAAGAACACATTGTGTTTTCAAAAAAAACATTTCCCTCCTTTCGTGAAGTAGTATTGATCAAACATTTAAAGTGTTAAAAAACACATTGTGTTTCCAAACAAAAATCCTCCTCCTTTCGTTTTCGTTTGATAGCCTTCTCTTTCGCCTTGCACCTTTTCGCCTTCGTTTGCTTTTGTACCTTGTGCTTTTCACCAAAATGAAGTATGAAGTACCTTAAATCTGCAATGTAAGACCAACCTCAAAAACTCATTAGAAGGGTTAGTATAACACACAAATCTGCAAATACCTCCATGGAATACATTGCAAATGCCTTCAAAAATGCAACAAATGATAATATAAAGACTAAAACATTATGAAAACAAAAGCAAGCTACCTATTCCATGTTGGATTGGTGTCACATGTGCTAGTGACCCTTTCCCAATCCTTGATCAAAGCTCAAATGATAAAATGCAAATGGAGATGGTGGATTGATGATGAACAAGATCAAATCTCAAATGAAGAGAGTAACCTTGCATGAAATTGTGAAGATTGTGAAGGATTTTCTCAAAGATGAAGCACCTATTTAAGGATTTCAAATGCTAAGATTGTTGAAGAGGGACCAATGTGGGATCAAAAACAAGCCAATGAGTTGAGGACACTTGTCATCATGTGATTAGTTGATGTATATGCAAGATTTGGGAAGAGTGCCCAAGAGGGGGAATTTTTGAATTCAAATTTGCAATAAATTTTGAGAGGGGGACAAGAAAGGAGAGCAATAAATGCCCTATTTGACTTGTCATGTTGAGAGAAAATGAGGTTTTAATAAATCAATAAAATTGATTTATTGTGCAAGTGATCTAGATAATGCAAGTGGGATGTGATTAGCATTAGATTAGGATTAGATGATGATTATGCTGATTTAATGCTGATTAGATGAGTTGACACTTTGGACTTTGATAATTGATTTATTTAAATCAGAAAATGATGGAATATGATTTAGGATTTGATTTAAATGAAGTCCTGATTTATTTAATTAAATGGATGATGCAAGATGAAGGTTGAATGATAAGATTTATTTGATAAATGAATGGATGAAAATGCACTTGATTAATTGATGAATGGTCCTAATGCGACATCTAATTTGACGAATCGATCGAATGCATAATGTAAATTTTTCATGTCTACAAGTAGATAGGATATTAGAAAGATTACACAAGCATGTATCGTAGAGAAACCCTTTAGGGAAAAAATTCCACCAAGAATTATTCTATTATTCAATATTTGAAGTATATTACTATAGCTCCAATTCTTGCTTGAGAATGCTTCTTTTTCCTTCACCAAAAATTCTTCACAACCTACAATAAAACTAATCCAAACTCTCTTCAACTTGCTTTAGATAATAGGCTTTGATTAACTTTGTAAACTCCAACATGAGTTACAATTACAATGCTTAATCCCTATCCCTAAAAGGTATGCATATCACATGAAAATAGGGTTATGTCATGAAGAACAATGTCAAATGGTCATCTTCATGCATTTGGGCATCCCAAACTAAAGTAGAAACTCAACCTCTATTTTGTAAATATCTCCAAGGCTGCATCGTCAAAGTAGGTACCCAAAAGTGGTCCCACTTAATTGAGCCTTCTGAAATATCTCAACATGTAAAGGAGTTAATAACAAGAAGCCAATTGGGCACCCAAGTTGGGTCCAAGTCATTTCTTGTTAACTAAAACATTTCTCAACACCATTCATGTAAGAATGGTAATCCCTTGTTAACTAGAGGTAGTCCCTGTTATTTGTCATGCAAATCAAGTCATTAGCCATGCATTTTAAGTTAACTGAATTCAACTAGCATTCAACTAAAACTAACTGAAGATAATTGAACCATAATTGAATTGAACTTCATGCATGCAAACATCAAACCCTAACTCCTAGGATCTTTACATGCATTTAGAAGTGTTATCTCTTACTCCAAATAGTTAACTAAACTCAAGGTGAGTGTCACCTACCATGTGGGTGCCCCATGTGCCCCTATTATTTAGGAACTCATAATGGATGCCCTCACCTACTCCTAACATTTAGAATGAATTACAAATGCCAATTAACATGATTAATTCATCAAATATTAATCTCTTCCTAATCCTAGTGTTGTGCAACACTTTCCAAGGACTTAGGAGATACATGAAATAAATAATGTTTAGTATTGCAATTAAATGACACGCTATTTCCAACAGAATTTAGGACCAATGATGAGATGAAGGATGAAAGGGGTGAATGATATGGGTTTTGAACTTTTAGGAACTTTGGAGGGATACTAGACTTTAGGATGTTTGGATTTGATTTGGATTTTGGATTTGATTATGATTATGATTTGATTTGGATTTGATAATGAACTCATAAACTCCAAGAGGTTAGATGTTTTCTCGGAATAAACTTGTCCACAAGATGATAATTTAACTAAGTGTATGAAGAAGGATTCATCTACACACACCTAGTCAAACAAGATGATTTTGATTTGTTTTAAAGGATTTTCCATAAGTCTAGTATGAAGGGATTTTCAAAGATTTCTAAGAGTTGTTTGTGAGATGGGTTTTGATTAATGCTTGGGGGATGGATGAAAGTGTTGATTTTTATCCTAAGTGAACATAGAGAGACTTTTTTTTACAAGACCTAGGTATTGAAGAACATGCTTTTCCCTAAGAGTAGTTCAAACAAAAAGAACAATGTTTGCATGGAAAACCATAAGACAAAGATAACAAGCACATGTGTGGGGTTCAATTGATTTAATCTTGATTAATGAATTCCCTTTACCACATCCAATGTTTTGCTTATGTTTCAAACTAAATGTCTAATTTCTCAATTTATTTTCATCCCACAAGGTCCATTATGTGGAAATCAAAGAAAGTAAGGAAATAGCTCCCTAATGTTGACTTTAGAGAGAAAAAATTGAGATATAAATCCAAATACTTAGAAGCCTCTAAGGATGAAATCCCTAGGGACAAGCAGTAGCACTTAGATTTTTTCAAAGGTATTTACTCTTCTAAAGGGTTTGAAATTTGATGACCTTGTTAAATGTTTGTTTTCAAGATTTTGGATCCAAGCAATGTGTTTAACTGACTCAAAGATTACAAAACCCTTGGATGGAAAAGAAAATATTTGTTGAACTCCCACTTGGATAAATCCAGCTGAGCTTATTTAGGGGATGATTAGAAGATTGACCACATTGGCTCCCCTGCATGACACTCACTTCTATGGGTCAGCCAAGCTTCAATTCTCATGAATCTCCCATGACAAAATTTTCATCTCTATAAAGAATCGCAAATATGTGGGACAACTTTGGAGGTCTGACCTCTTAACGCCAACAAATATTGGGATTTTGGATTCTAAACAAAGGTTTGTAGTAAGGGAATCCATTTTAGGGGGTGAAATGATGAACTCCTTGTCAGATATCTCTCAACTCTTAGAAAAATGGCTTTTTCATCATAAAGACATTGGGGGAGAGTTATCATGCACCGCTTCTCATTGTTTACGATTTTCATCGTAGCCACAAATTTATATAGCAGTTTAGAAGAGCTTGGCTTATGCTTGTTACCGCTTGGGTTGTTCCCTTGGGGTGAGTACTTTTTCCCACCAAGGAAAACCTTCTAAAGGTAAAAAAAAATTAAGTGCATTCATAGATAGATCAATCTTTGTTTGCGTGAACAAAGAGAGAACACATGCAATGTCCTTCCTCACACTAGCAAGATTTGTTCAATTTTAAAAATCCAATTTGAAATATAGAGGATATCTTTTAGACAACCTAATATCACTAAAATTCTTACGATTCTCAAGATCGAAGTGAAGCGCGAGAGAAGTGCATACGTATTTTGATGGTATTAGTTTGAAAAAAATATTATAAAAAAAGATAAGCACAAGTTCATTTTAAATCCTCAAAGGCAATAATGAGTTCTTTTTAAAGCGCCAAACTTGAGTGTGAATTTGATTGTTCAATTTTAGTCCCAAATCAAAATTCTAGTAAGTGTCTAAGGTTCAATTTTAACCAACTTGATAAAGCTTGAGTTGTAGGTTAATTTATTCCCCAAAATAATTCTAGTTGGTCCTAAAGCATGAAAGGAAAATATATGATAGGTTATTTTACCATGAGTGTTTAAAAACAGTATTACAATGAGTATCAAATACTTTTTCTTTCACTTCCATGCTTCATCATCCTTTAAAACCTACAATCCAATCTCCAAATGTTATATGAAATCAAGAAACAAGAAGATATGAGGGTTAGATAAATGATTAAGCATAGAAACCCTAAAACTTAGATCAAGTTTCATTGTGGTTTGACATTAGGTGAAAATTTAAAAAATTTAACTCTATTAACATAAAGAAACGCCTAAACCATTGTATAGCTTATGAAATTCTAACCCATTTCAAAAAAAAGCTTCAAAAAAGACCTTCGTATGACCAAGATATGGCCATTTTAAGATTGAATATAAAAGCAAAAAAAGTAGAGAGCATATGTGCTAAAACAGAGAGCATATGCACTAAAATAGAGAGCATATGCACTAAAATAGATAGCATATGCACTAAAACAAAGAGTATATGTGCTAAAATATCTTGTACATGCACTAAAACAGGAGGTAAATGCATTGGTCTAGGCTGTGGATGCATTATAATAGGGCTTTGATGCACCAAAATTCACCACCAATATGCTGAAATAGACAATGGATGCACTAGATTGAAATTCATGAACAAACCTATTGATGAAACTTTCCAGAAGAAAAAAAAATAGGGCTAGGCCCCATGATGGGCACCAAATGTGAACACTTCAGCCTAGACCTATTCAAACATGGACAAACAAACAAATATTATTCCTCAAACAAGTTTAAACCAAACATTCCCTATGAAATTAATTCAAGCATAAGAACAATAAACAACATAAAATATCAAATAAAACCTAATGAAATCTCATTCAAATGCTCAAACCAGCATCATGTCGGCCTCCTACAACAATTTGATAATTGGGCTTCTATGGCTACAATTCAGAGACTAGACTATAACTTGAATAGCTATTCGATCATCATGGAGGTGCATTTACTTGTCAACCCAGAGACGTAAACTTGAAATGGGTCTGCACTATATGTGCACTAGGAATTCCTAAGTAGCCATTGCTAATCTATAGCTAAGAAGCACACAGTATTGAAAGTAAATTGCAGGAAGGAAATAAGGCATTAACCAATAACTGAAAGGTATAACCGAAATAAAGATCTGGGCGAACAGGCAAGAACTAGTCTATTTGTTTTGGTTGCAGGAATAGACACAAAATGGACTTCCAGTGGCTACAGGAATAGTCAATACCAGATTTTGAACTAAGAATATAATAGAAAATAATGACTAGACTAATTACTCTAAAGAAAGGATTACTCACCAAGTGGGCCCCCTTGGATAAGTATCCACTAAGACTAACACAAATTCAAAAACTCATATTTAGACTACCATCTCATTCATTGGAAATCAAATAAGCAAAGTAACAACATGGTTGTATGTAAAAGTATATATGCTCAATACATCAATATCATCCTTGCAACAATAATCAAAGATTCAGAACTTCTCCTCAACTAGCATCCATTCCTATGAACACATTAATCTATCTATGAACCTTCAAGAAGAAGATTCAAATCTATATTTATTCTTCTAGCTAAATAGGGTGGTCAACTCCAACTAATTGAGAGGATGCCATTTAGGGAAAGCAGGGAATTTGACCAACATCCATTATTGCAGTTCATGAATTTGGATCCCAATAGAATCCTCCCAACCTGTTGTCCCACCTCTTCCTTTCTATATCAACATTATATCTATAGAATCTATAGTTTGGAAAGGCCAAATGAGAATTGGTGGTGGAAGGTTAGAGGAAGCCAATATCTCCCTTTTCTCTACCAAGTTGGATGTACCTATCAATTATTTTCGCTGCAACATAGTTATGAATAGAGTGGGGCTCCTTGCTTCACTCATCGTCCGACTATTCCATTGCTAAGCTAGATACCCTCTCACAAGTTCCTCTTTTACTATTTTTTCACTTCATACTCAGTATAAACAACCTCAATCTAGGGCATGATTCTATTACCATAGCTCGGTCTAAGAAGCATTGAGCCATTCTCTATGGATATACCTGGGGTTACTCGATTCAACTCTAATAGATAAGGTGATATTGGACACCATCCTCCTATAGGCAGTATTTTGTTCTCCCCAACTAATTTCATTTTGTTCCCAGGACATAAATTCTCTTAGCTGCACATCCCCAACATATAGCAATGGGTTCCACTCATGATTTTGTGTGAATGCATAATTGTGTAGATAAAATTCACATAGCAGGATTTTCATTTCTAGAGAGGTGATTCTATAGGCATTAAATAATTCAAAAGGAGTTTCAATGGAGGGATTCAAGTCCAAAATAATTTTTGATAACTTGAAAGAGAGGTATTTCTCTTTCAGGTGTAAGGCATAAAATCTCAAAGGAGCTCAACATTCAAGTATTTGTGGCACCAAGGTCACAATGTTATCTACTTTTTCCTTCAAGGCAACAATCTCTTCGTTTTGTTCCTCAATGATTTCTTCCCTCTCTTGGATTTTCCTTTTCAATTTATTCTACTCATATTTCCATTATATTTCCCTCCTTTCTATTTCCTTCCATAAATTTAAAATTGTTGCATGAACTATAAAATTAGGAGGGTTATGGATTCCTACCAATGTGTTTGTTGTTGGCTGCCCCTCATGCGGCACTATGTGCATGACCTCAGGCTGTGCAATTATCTGTGACTACAGGGGTACTACTTCACTTTCTTTCTACTATAGGATCTCTGGTTTTTGTTCCTGGCTTTGTGTTGGCTCTTGTCGTGTGGCCTATTGTGGCTGCCAGAAGTCTTTCCCCTGTCCTTGACTTTGCTGTAGGAAGTCCTTCTCATCTTCAAATTCTTCTGCAATACTAGCAAGGTCTTCCAACGTTGCTTTTGCTTCTTCCTCAATGATATCGCCTTCCTTTTCTTCAACATGCTCCTATGCTGGTGGAGCTTCATTATCCACATGTGATATCCCATCATGCCCCTGGCTTCCTTGTGAAGGTGCGCAAGAAGTTGGCTCAACGAGCTTCGGCTTCCTAGAGGTGCGTGTACATTTTCCCTTGGCTACAAGATTAATAGGAACAACTTTCCTTTTTCTAGCACTTAGCATCTCTTTTTCCACAGGCTGAGTTTGGCCTTTTTCTCCTTTCCTTGTTTCAACTTCTTTCCTTTGTGCCCTAGTTCTGATTAGGGTTTGCTGGGGGACATTGTCATCAAACTCAGATGAAGAGCTTGCTCTTTCTAAGTGTTTTTCCTCAGAGGAACTAATATCTATGGCTTTGTCTGTTGTAGGAGGATTTATGTTAGGGCAAGCACCAAAGGTTGAAGCATCAGGGGTGGCTTCAGTATACCTAATGTTCTACTAGACCTATGAAACTAAGGTATAGCCCTAGGTGGAAAATGTTGCACAATGACAAATTCCTCTTTACGATAATTTTGATTAACTTGAATAAAATCCTCCCAAGACATTCCAGACACATCATGCAAAGATTTCTTAACTAGCAATTTTATCAAATAGTGGTGAGAGATAGAATTATCCCTACCTTTCTTGGTCTCAGCTGCCATAATGGAGAGGAGATTGTATAAGAAATTGGGCATATTCATTCTCCTTCCATGCCTCAGATGGCTCAAGAGCTTAAAGTGTACAAAATACAGATTGGATAGTCATCCCTCACAAGTGATATACCTGATAATATGCATAGCTTCCTGCTTCCACGACTTAGGCAAAGACATTATTTTCACACCCTGCTTATCAATGCTAATTGGTGGGTCGTCATGCACTGTGAATTTTGCTTTGGTTGACCTGGTGTCCCTAGAGGTAGGGTATGGTTTGCCATCAATAGGTAACCTTGAAATTCCTGCAATTCTTTCTTCAGTCGCCACCACTTCTAACCCCTTCACCATGGCTTTACCTTCTGAGAATGTCTAGGCTAATTCAAGTGCAATGCCCTCATCAAAGCCATCCAATTTTGTGAAATAATTGAACCAACCATAGCGTTGGAATTCTGTTAGACATTGTGTATCTTGCAACAATGTGTCATGGACTAAGGGCTCATTTCGAATTAAACCACCCCCCATGATTTGAAATTACCTTTACCCAACAAAATTCCCTTTTTCTGCAACTTTTGTTCTAAAGACCACCACCTTACTGCTAAATTTTTACTGCCAGTGCCAAGTAAATTTCCTCCTTGGTTTTTTCTTTTTACCATTTTCTGCTTGTGTGACAAGGCAATTAAGGCGATGAAAGGGTGATAAATGCAAGTGATAATGGAAAGAATTGGTAGCTTAGTTGACATCACTTCACACATATGAGCTAGATTTTCAAATCAGCTCGTTTAAATTTTCTGACATAATCTAATTTTGATTTGACACACAAGGAGTTTATTTGTATTTTTTTTCTCCCCCCCAGTCTAATTTTGGACAGGTGTCAATATATGTGGGAAAGGAGTGACGACTTGACAGGGAATAATGACATATCATGCAATTACCTATAATAATGTGTGATGATTAAATAAATGTGCTCAATAGGTAATTAAAAGATGAGAATTACTGCATACATACCTGAGCCTATGAAAGATGTAGTTACAAAGATCGTGGAGAAAAAGTACCAATTTTCCTTTTTTAGAAATGATTGAGCAATTAGTGAGAGTGAAGTGAAGAGGAGTGAGGTGAAATGAAATGATGGAAGAGGGAGGAGGGTGGTACAGATGGATGAATGGGCAGATGGGTGAAGAAATGGATTTCCACTAAGGTGGAAATCTTTATTATGGAAAATATGTACCTTAATTTAGCCAGAAGGTGGAATGGTAGGTCCACCACTTTCGTCTGTAGGAAGTTCATGTACTAATCGCTGGGTAATTTGTTGTAGGATCCCACCCCTGGAGGCTTGTTCAATTAACTTAAATCCACCAAGGTAGATGGCAGTGAACTGATTAGCTTCCTTGGGGGAGTCTTCAAAAATGTCGGATGGTTCCACCCACAACTTTCCTGCATTATCTTGATACTTGGGGTTATCTACCAATACACAGTCACTTGGCTGAAATCCATTCTCCCAATCATGCCATCTCATTTTCTAACTTTGCACTATTTCAATGTGGTGCAAAGCTACCCTTCTCTCTTTGTCCAAAGCATTTGGTTGCATGATCAAAATAGGAACATAGGTTAGAGCTTCCCTATAACAGTCCTTTGTCCATCCATCTTTTTTTAGGAGAGTACAAACTCACTGCTTTCCTACTTTCTTTGCCATGATTACTAACAAAGACGTCCACTAGCTATCTATTAATTTCTGCAACTTCATTTTGACAATTTTTCTCAATACAGAGTTGATTTCTTATGGAGACCGTTCTACTAACTAGCTATTGGTTCTAATGTAGATCCAATGGATGCAGAACTCGAGATTTGGTTCCTTCATGTCATAGTAGTCCCATGCAGATGCATGTTGATGAGACTTTTCCAATAGTTTGAGTCCATATGGCAGCATGGTATGAAAATTCCCATTGTTGGAGGAAGTGTTTCTGTAGGCAGAGTGGTTGTAGGAAGATTATCTCCAGGATGGGTAACTAGCACTGTGAGCTGGGCCACTAAGTTAACTTTCCTGGATTCCTCATCAACATGTGGCCATAAAGAGAAAATTATGAGGTCTGCTAGATACCTCCAAGAGTTTAGAAGACCATTAGGCCTCATAGTATAACTATTAATAAGCCATAGGATAGTAGAAGTAGGCCTTATACATTCAATTTTTGGCTACTGCAGGATGTGCCTAGTCATTGTATTGATGACTATCTTCAAGTTACTTTGAAAACTCTCTATTTGAATCCTATATATAGCAACTACTGCTACAAGGGTACCTAGATTATTGTACTTGAGAATGGTCACTTTTCCAAGCATGGTAATTTGTCTCATCAAGTGCTTTTTTATCCTCCCCAACTTCTTGAAACATGCTCCCTTAATTATCCTACCAAGTATAGGAACATCCTTTATGGTATGAAATAGGGGTGTCTGGACACATATATGCTTTGGCTGACTCATGAGGTCAAAAGTTACATCTTCCTTGCTTTCCTTGTGCTTGGAAATTTCCTATTCCTTAGGAAATGGTAACTATGGTTCAGGTATTATTGATTGAATGAGACCATGCAAAGGCACTTGTCCCTCTTCCACAGGTAGTTCAATGATAATAGGTGTGGAAGGAATTGATTCAGTAGTTCTTGAACATAGATGAACTTCACTTACACTCACAACATATGCAGAGAATTGGTTTGAACCGACAAGGCATATCAGTTGCAGTTGTGGTGTGTTATTTGGATAGGGTGTGGGATGAGCTAGTAGCTAAATAAGTTTGTGTGTATTATATATGGAGGTATTATGGAAGGTTGTTGAGATGGTTGCATGAAACAGACTGCCTGGTTTAGCCTAGAAAAGAATAATAGATTTGGTAACATACCTTGTCTTGGAACCCAAGGCTTCCTTTGTACATAATAGCACTTGAACTTGTTCTTCTTCAATTTAAAGTGGAATCTTGTTGTCAACATCAGCCATCATTTTGCATCTACAGTCCTCCCTCTTTTGCCTAAAATGGAAGCAATATTCTACCATCATTACCTCTGCTTCTTCTCGTCAGTCTTTGGCCTAAAGTATGTTCAACTAAGTATCTAGATTATTTGTAATATTCTGCATGGAGTCTGTCAATAAATCAATAATCTTCATTCTTAGAGCTTTACTGATAGAAGATTGACAAGTCATTTTTCCTTTTGACGTTGCTCTGGTATAGTCCTAACATACTTTTTTGATGTCTTCCCAAGGAACTTGAGTGATATATTTTTCCACCATTAAGTCCAAGGCATCAATGGAACTCTCGTTGATTCCCTTTAATAAAAATAGCTTCTGAGTTTCTTCATTGGGTGTATGGCTTGGAGATTTCTATATCCAAGATAGAAACCTTGAAACGTAATCCTCCAAGCTCTCATCTTCTTTCTATGGCATCTTAAAAGAATCACCTCCTTTTGTATCACTTCCCCAACAATACTCCTTGTATTTGTCAAGGAACTTAGTCCTTATGTCTTCCCATGTTTTCATGGTATCTCTACATAGACTTGTAAACCATTCTTTCAAAGTGGTGGAAAATGGCTCAAACCCAGGAGCATCAATGGTGTGATTATCATCCTGGCAGAGTGGGTTATCCTCAACTAGGAGGGTATCACCCATTTCTTCTTGGTGAGTTCCCAAGGCAAAGGACTATCAGCCTAATTTTGGTCTTCAGTGGAGGCTTCAGGATATACATTAGCAAAAAGAGAGGAAATAGCTCTTCTTCTTCTTTATTTATGACAGATTTAGGATCTCAACTAGTTATGGTATTGGCTTTAGCCAACAACTAGCTCACACAAAGAATAATAGATCATTACCTACCTAAGCAAAGGGTGCTTGAGAATACCCAAGAGAAATGCTATAACAGGGAAACTATCAATGACTCTGAAGAACCTCCTAGCTTGACACCATCCCCAGCAATGATGCTAAAAATGTCAGCCTCCTACAATGATTTCATAATTGGGCTTCTATGGCCACAATTCAGAGACTGGACATCTAACCTGAATAGCTATTCGATCATCATGGAGGTGCATTTACTTATCAACCCAGGGACGTAAACTCGAAATGGGTCGGCACTATATGTGCACTAGGAATTCCTAAGTAGCCATTGCTAATCTACAACTAAGAAGCACATAGTACTGGAAGTAAATTGTAGGAAGGAAATAAGGCATTAACCAAAAACTGAAAGGAATAATAGAAATAAAGATCCAGGGGAATAGGCAATAACTACTATGTTTGCTTTGGTTGTAGGAACAAACACAAAATGGACTTGTAGTGGTTTTAGGAACAGTCAATATCAAATTTTGAACTAAGTACAAAACAAAAAATAATGACTAGACTAATTACTCTAAAGAAAGGATGACTCACCAAGTGGACCCCTTGGATAAGTATCCACTAAGACTAGCACAAATTCAAATACTTAGATTCAGGCTACCATCTCATTCATTGGAAATCAAATAAGAAGAGTAACAACATGGTTGTATGTAAAAGTACATATGCTCAATACATCAATATCATCCTTGCAACAATAATCAAAGATCCAAAACTTCTCCTCAACTAGCATCCATTCCTATGAACTCATTAATCTATCTATCAACCTTCAAGAAGAATATTCAAATCTATATTTATTCTCCCAACTAAACAAGGTGGTCAACTCCCACTAACTATGAGGATTCCATTTAGGGAAAGCAGGGAAAAGAATGGCAGAGCGGTTATAGTTGCAGGGAATCCAGTCAGACATGCATGCCCAACTATGAACTTAACGTTGTAGTAACGCTCGTGATTGCTCAATGCCATAAATACAAGGTAGTTATAAGTGATTGTCATGGGAATTTGTCATTATTGTCCTTCAACTGACTCCTTGGATGATTCTCCTACATGATCACCTGCCGGTTTCCTTTCTTGACTTAGCATCCATCAATTATGTCATGCATGGCAATGTCAGTACATGTAGTAGTTGCACATCTAAAATCACCTTAGAGAACACTCATCAACCACACACAAAATTAATATAGATAATTTGCACAATATGTTAATTGTCATTAGAATACCACAAGGATAGGATAACCTAATGTCAACGGTTTGAGGGAAACATTATACAAAATATTAACATTTGACGATTAAAAGTCCATGGTAATTCTAGCAAATAAACTATAAAATCTACCCAAGATTTAACCAAAAATTGAGCTCATCATATCCCATAGGGGAATTGGTGCTTCTTTGATGTGGAAAGAAGCCCTTTCCCAATTCCTTGATAAGCTTGATGATGATTAATTGATCCTTGATGAAAAATTCCAATAACCTAGCTATGGATGATGAATTGGATGAAAATGTGAATGAACTTGCATAAACTTGTGGATAATAACCATGCGTCAAAATTTAGATCCTCAATCAATAGAGAAGACCTCTATTTATAAGGAAGAAGGATTGAAGAGTGAAGAATAGGATGGATGTGGGATTAAAGATTGGACCATTGTCATTGTGCCACTTGTCAACATGCTAATGAAGGAGAGTGGAGCACATTTTGAACAATGTGCATGTTTAATGCATGTAGGTGGAATTTGAATTTGAAGAGGTGACTTGTGTAAGGAGGGATGTAAGAGGAATTAATGCCAAGTTGGCTCAAGGAGAGGACATGTAAGAGATTTTAATGCCAAGTTGGAGGACAAAAGTCCTTTGGCAAGGAGAATTCAAATAGGTGGAATATTCCAAGGATATGCCATATTTGAATGAAAATAGGAGGAATTGATAAATCAAATAAATTGATTTACATGTACAACTTTAAAAAGCTAGAGGAATGAAGGATTTAGGAGTTAATTAATTTGTGTTTAATTAACTTAGATGAAATTAGTTGATTTTATATTTGATTTAGATATTTAGATTTATTTAAATCAAATGAGAGGATAGTTGGGAAATTAGTAATTTAATTAAATAAATTTAATTTATTCAATTAAATGAAGAACATTAAATAAAGTTAATTTATTTAATCCAAGAGAGAACATTAGGATTTAATTAAATAAAGTTGATTTATTTAATCAAAGAGAGAAAATTAGGTTTTAATTAAATAAAGTTGATTTATTTAATCAAAGAGGAAACATTAGGATTTAATTAAATAAGTTGATTTATTTAA
Source organism: Sequoia sempervirens (assembly GCA_007258455.2). NCBI lineage: Eukaryota > Viridiplantae > Streptophyta > Pinopsida > Cupressales > Cupressaceae > Sequoia > Sequoia sempervirens. Next base: position 38,689 of record VDFB02354038.1, read on the forward strand.
TCAACAAGGAATTTTGATGAATTAATTAAATAA
>VDFB02354038.1:46682-58521 GCA_007258455.2 Sequoia sempervirens
TGAACAAGGAACTCTACATCCAATCAATCCTCCAATTAACTCCTATGAAAAATGTCTTGGGTACATACCTCCACAAACACAACCCACAAAACCATCAAATGCCCCCCAACAATGACGATAGACTACTTCCGACATTGTGAATAATATTGTTGATAATGGAATCATTATAGCCTTGTTTGATGACTTGGATGTATCCCCAATCTTGATCGATAACACAATCTATACCATTGACCTTCCACTCTATTACATTGAACTTACAGATTAGGACCAACAAGGCTCCATATATCTCAATGTGTTCCAAAATGATGAAGGCTTCATCGAGTTAATGGGACTTTTTGACACCTTACCTCTAGGTGATCATAATTCAATATTTTTTTATGAATTGATCCATATCTTGGGGAAGATGAGTTCCTTAGTTACAAAATGAAAAGTTAAAAAAGAAACAAAAGGTCCCCTAGTGAAAACCTCTTTGAGGCACCATCAAATCTATAGAAAGTAAAAAATAGGATGTATCTTCTGGTGAAAACCTCTCCGAGACACTAGAAGATGAGGAAATCAAACTCCCCCTAATGGATCCATAAGGACTAGAAATATCTACAATTGTGATTGAAGAAACACTAAAATTCGATTTCGACACAAATGCAGAATTAAAAATTACATACAAGGTAGTCAAGCCCTCTCATCTATACAATATCAAACTATCTTAACTATCCTACATAAGGCATATGAGACTTTGCATTGTCCTATGTTAGTTCATGCTTGGATTAGATCCATCTTTGGTGGTCCATCATCTAGGGGTACACCCTAATGCAAAGCATGTTATGCAAAAACTAAGGAAGATGCACCACCAAATCACCCTCTTGGTTAAATTAGAGCTACAAAAAAAATATTGAGTAGGCTTCATCTATCTAATAAATTATCCAAAATGGGTATCTAACATTATGCAAGTTTCCAAAGTCACTAGGGGCATTTGTATTTGCATCGACTTTAGAGACCTTAATAAAGCTTACCCAAAGGATGACTTCTCATTGTCTAATATCGACACCATTGTAGATCTTACAAGTAGACATGCAATGTTATCCATTATGGACAATTTTTAGGATATAATCATATCCATATATCCATAGAGGACCAACATAAGAAAGCTTTCATCACACAATGGGGAACCTTTTGCTACCAAGTTATGCCCTTTGGTCTCAAAAACATAAGAGCTAAATATCAAAGAGCTATGACAATCATATTTAATAATCTCCTTTGCATCGTCATGGAGGATTCTAAGGATTAACTCCTAGGTAAATCTAAGATGGGAAGATCATCCTCAAGTCCTTGAGTGTATCTTTGATTGCTTAGCTCAATATCAAGTGTGTCTTAATCCAAAGAAGTGTGTATTTGATGTTACTTTAGGGAAGTTATTGGGGTTCATTGTATCACAAATAGGAATAGAGTTTGTTCTAGCATAGGTAAGAGCCCTAAAAATGTGCCTCCACCTAAGACAATCAAGAAACTATGTAGCCTTCAAAGAAAGATCTTAGGAAATTTGACTTGATTTATTTCTTAGCTTGCAAACAAGTGTCAATTTTTTTCTCACCTAATCTACAAGAACATAGCCTTCTAGTGGGACCACGCTTGTTAACAAAATATTGATCAAATCAAAGAATATCTATCATCACTACCTATGCTTATGCATCCTATTCTAGGAAAGCCCTTAGTATTATATATATCCACATCATCAGTAGAATTAGAGACACTTCTAGCACATCATGATCAAAATGGAAAGGAAAGGGCCATATACCACATCAATTGCACTTTGGTTGGCTATGAACTTAACCACACTTTCATGGAGAAAGCATGTCTAGACATTGTTAAATCAATTCAAAAAAGCTACAATATTATATGCTTAATCATCAAACCAAGCACATTTCCAAGGTTGATCCACTCAAGTACTTTCTATTAAAAGAATCTCTTATAGGGAGAATGACTAAGTGGGTCATGATCCTTAGTGAATTTGACATTGACTATGTAAATAAAGGATCCACCAAAAGGTAGGTTGTTTCAAATCAATTAGCAAAGGCTACCCTAATAGATACACATCATTTGATAGTATATTTTCCTAATGAGTTCTCCTTCATGGTCCATGATACACCACTGCAGAAGCTTTATGTTGATGGGTCATATACATACTATAATCCTAGATCAAGCATATCTTTGTTATCCCATAAGGTGACTTCATACCAAGGGCTTTCATCCTAGCATTCCCATGCACCCATAACATGGAAAACTATGAGACCTTGATAACAATACTAAGAATGAATATTAAATGGAATATCACACAACTACAAGTCTATGGAGATTCTTGGCTCATAATCAAGTAGGCTAATAAGGATTACTAAATAAAAGATGACAATCTCCTCCCTTACAATTGCATGGTAGATAGCTTCAAATAGTACTTCATGCATGTATCCAGTTTGAGGAATTTCCTTGCCCCAATAAAAAATTACAAATGTCATGGCCATCATAAGATCTTTGTTATAAATGCCACAAGATAGTCAAAGATGTGAGTTTCTCATAGAATAACGCCTAACCATAACATATGATGCACCTAATTCCAAGCTAGTATGCAAAAGTATTGGTCTTGAATCTCCTTGGTACCATTATATAAACACCTATATTCATGATGAAGCCATTACCACCTAACCTCACCCACAACCAGTTCATAAATATTTCATCTAGTATGCATCTCATTACACCCTCCTTAGATATACACCTTATCATCGAGATAATAATGGTTAGTGTGATTTTTAAACATGATGGAAACAAATCTCACATTATAGTAGGTACAATATAGTAATGTGGGGCACATGAACTAGTTTGGTATTGGATGAAAAGATTCTCAAAATAGAATATTATTGGCCTACAATAGAGCAATATGCATGTCAATATATCAAATGGTGCCTTTTATGTAAACATCTTGGAGATCTCATCCACAAACCTTCTCAAGCATTGCAAACTATTACTAACCATTGGCCCTTTTCTCAATGGGACCTCAATTTAGTCGACAAGATTTACCCTTCATCCTCCAATGGCCATAAATCCATAATTACTGCCATTGAGTATTCTATGAAGTGGGTTGATCCTTCCTCTCACATTTACTATTCAGACCCAAATATCCAAGTTCATTTGTTACCATACTATTTTTCATTATGGTATCTCATTCACCATTATCACTAACAATGGAAAACCATTTAAGAACCATGAAGTTCACAACCTATATGAACATTTTCACATCCAAGATCATTGTTCTACCCCCTACTAACCTCAAGGTAATAGCTAAACAAGGAAACCAATAAAACCTTGCAAAAAACCCTTAATAAAATTGTCAATGGAATTGATCATGACTCACACCTTCACCTCAATCCTGCCCTTTGGGTAGACTACACCAATATTCACACACCTATGAGCACCAACCCATATTCCCATGTCTTTAGCATTGAATTCATCTTGATGATTAACGTTGAACTCCCATCATTACACATATCCCTAAATTGTATATGCACACCTCCAATATATAGGCAAAGAGATAGGCTAAAAACATAAATGGTTTCACCAAAACAATAGATACCAAAACCATAGTATCATTTGAAAACCCCATTCCCACCTTTAAGATCATCTTTCAATAATACTAAATAATTCAATGACTTCACTTGGAAATTACATGGGCTCAATCAATAAGTCACCAAATAGAAAACATAATTGCAAAGGCATTTTTGACCAATAAATCTCCAATGGCTCAATCTTCATTCCATCACTCCATTTTAGAATCAACTAACTCATGTGGGTCTGATCCATTATGATAAGATCCTTAACTTCTTCCTCTACTTCCTAAGAAAGCTAAAGTAGCATAAATCAATCCAAAGACAATCTCAACTACCAACATTGTACTCCACCTCCCTCATGAATGCATATGTTCACTTATAGCAAGATTCTAGGAGAATCTAAACTATAAATTATTTCTCCAATTATGCCTTAGGTTTCTAAGTACACCTTCCAAGAGTGTTGCAGATACATAACATACATGTAGGATTGCAAGGTAAATGTGATATTAATCCTAAGAGCCTCAACTTTTCCTAAACTACTTGAGTTTGTGAATGTTGCTCATGTTGTTTTAGGGGAAAGGGGTACATACAAGGATTTCAATATTGAATTTGAGGGTAGCCTCTCAAGATATTTTTTTCGTTATGCTAAGGTTAATTGAGTTGTTCACATGGTTTTTGGCTCTAAAGGCAAAAGGAATGCTACCTGCATTTACTCAATGTCCTCTAAAATCCTCACTAAGGCATTCAAGTTAATTTGGCTTTACCATGAGCATAAACTTGGATGCCACCAAGTGTGCTTTGACGAGTCATGATCATGAAAGGTCCTCTCATGATCTTATGTCCATTCTCCACAACTTGCCAGAATTGGGCAATACCCATACTCAAGAAATTGGGGAGGAGAGATTACACTTACATGAGTTATCCTCCTCCATTCAAGAGCTTCTAGATAGTGATAATAGCCTCCCCTTTCAATTGGGTGTGGATGATGATTGTTGGAGACATATTCTTGAAGACCAAGCAACTACCCTTACTTCAATTCATACCAACCTAAGGGGCATGAAAGAGATTTCTAAAAACTTATGTATTTTGAATCAAGAGTTTTGTAATCTAACTTGGAAAATTCATTTGGGGCTCTTTCATGAGAGGCAATTCCTTAAGAATATAGATCATAGATGTTAAATTTGATCATTATAACTTTGATCAAAATTCTTGATTTCTTCTTTGTTTGTTATTTCTATTTCCATCTTGACTTATGTTTCTTTTGATATTATATAGTGTGGCCTTATTTGAATTTTTAATAATTTTTTTCAAACTTTATTTCACAAAAAATAATTTAAACAATTTAATATTTTCAACTTACTTAATGCCTAAATTTTCTACCTGTTACCTATGCTTTTGAATTATCATGGCCAATCTGATAACAACTAGCATAGACATATATAGTAGTGAAGGAGATTCAAAAATAGTCTTAACATTAAAATCTAAATGAGAAAAAAAATGTTTTTTTTTAATTATTTTTTAGAAACAATACAAATGTAAGTTTATAAAAGATTTATGGGTGCATGCAATTGAGAGCCCAAAATTAGAAAAGTAAGAGAGATGATGGTATGACAAAACTACTTTAAAAAGAGGATTGAGCATCTAATTAACAAAAAATGTATTATATTCTCTAAAATCACTTATAGATTATTAACAAAAGATTAAATATTTACATTGCTCTATAATAATTTGAATCACACAATAAAATACCTATAAATAAATCAACTAAAATAAAACAATTTATAAAATAAAAGAAAATTAAATACAACAATTACATATAAAAATAATATTTTATAAATACCTAAAATAATCATATATGTTGATCATTATATTTGTCAAAAAAAAATTACAAAGAAACATAAAATCAGAATCTAAATTTATATAAACTCAAATTATAACATCAAACAAAAATAAATAAAATAAAGAAAAATAAAATTAACAAATAAACACCCACTACTAACTTATCTTCAAATACTACAATTATATTTGTAGCTGTTAGGGTAAACTAAAACAAAACAGAACAAACCAAAAACCTGCCATTTTACAAGGCAATGCCAGGTATGCATTTGTGTAACTGCCAACTATTCCAGAAGTTCCAATATTTGATAAAACATCTCAGCAACTCTTTCTCTTTTGCCCCGCACTACTCTTGCTTTACCTCGGTGAAAGTCATACTCGGGAAAGCCATAACGGGGAAAGTCCCAACCATAGTATACACGTACCAGCTTCCAGTCATTCTCCTCCACGTAACACAAAAAGGCATCTAAATGTTTCGCACATGGAATCTTGTATTCATAGGGCAGCTTTTCCATCCGTCTGACCGCAAGATCAGGGAACTCCAAAGACTTTACAATTGCCTCCACCGAACCGGTAACGCTACCTTGTATCAGCATCCTCCTTGGACATTCCTACAAATCGTATTTGTTCACATAACATTCAGTCATAAACTTCTAACATTTAGATAATACCAAAAACTCTTGAATTCGTAAATGGTTTTAATACCTTCCCCTTTAGAGACTGAATACAGGGTTTCAGAGCTGATATTGTGTCACATTTCAGCTTTAGTTCTTCCAATCGTTCCACATTCTCTAAACTCTGTATACCTGGGACCTTCCAGTGTGTCTTCAATTCCAGCTGCTTCAATGACTTGGCGTGTTCCAAACCTTCTATTTTCTCAACTTTGGGGCAATCACGCATATAAAAATTGTTCAGCGAGGCCAAATCTGCAAAGCTTGGGAGTTCTTCTATCTGCACACAGTTAGCTATATACAGACTCTCAAGGTTTATCAGATCACTAATACACCTGATGTTCTCCAGCAAATTGCATTCGCTTATTTTTAGAATTTTGAGCGACACTGGTAGCGTCTCCGGTAGTGAAGATAGCAATTTACAATATTCCAGATTTAACCCCCTCAAGCTTATTAAATTGTCAAAACCATTTGGTAGTGATGATAGCTTTTCACAATATGACAAATCTAGGAATTCCAGGTGTATCAGCTGACTGAAAGAATCAGGCAACATGCTCAACTGCTCCCAAAAACTCAGATTTATATACTTCAAGTTTGTTAAATTGCCAAAATCATAAGGTAGTGATGATAACTTCTTACAACCGGATAAATCTATAAATTCCAGGTGTATCAGCTGACTGAAAGAATCAGGTAACATACTCAACTGATCGCAAAACCACAGCTGTATAAACTTCAAGCTTGATAAATTGCCAAAATCATTAGGTAGTGATTGGGGGCCACGTAACTCCCAATCATTGCAATCATCCAAGTTAACGACAAGCCTTTCCAGGTTTTGAAGATGTTTTATTGAGCTTGGAAGCCAGTGCAATTTTGGGCATTTCATTAAAATAAGCTCTCTCAATTGCAAAGGAAGCTGCAGACAACCGTTATTATATTCAATTCACTTGAGAAAAGCATGAACTTTAAGTAAGTTTTGAAGTAATCTTCTTGAGCCAAAGAACCAAAATACTTACATCTGCATTGTGCTGCCACAATTCTTCCAACTCATAAGCTACATAAAGCTCTAAAACACTTAGATTTTTTAATGTGAGCCATGATGGAAGATTTCTTAGGGGAAAATTATACCAGCTAAGCCACACAAGGTCTTCTGATAATGATGCTAATTCTTCCGTAAACTCGTTTCCTTTTACGGAAAGAAATTGTAATCCATATGAGAATCGAAGGCGTTTATTTCGTCTGCTTGTGTTTCCCAGCAACCGATGCGTGTACTCTTTGAACGCCACAAAAGTATCTGCAGGTTGTATCCCTCGAATCGAATTTCTTTTCTGAATAAAAAAAATCAGACATACAGAATGTTTCAACCAAACTCACTGAAAACGTTGACAGACAAAAAGACGAACTAATTTTTAACGCATATCACTTATCATTGATTAACGAAAACAGACAATATAAGAAATCAATCCTCTATACATCTAACTATTTGAATCTAACAAAAATGCAGAATGGGGAAGCTTATATTAATCTCACGTTGAGATGTCTCTTCATGTCATCAATCTGCTTTGGACACCAAAGCCGATTTGGTGACTGTCTGCTCGCAATGTCTCTTCCCATATCCCTAAGGTGATCATGCATCCTTATTGTAAGTGTCTCCTCGAACATTTCCTGCTTGACCTGATCCCAGCTATCATCGTAACCATACTCTTGTTCGACCAGCTCCACAAGAGACTTATTCACGAGTGTTTCAAAACCATGGAGACCATTCCAACCCGATCCATCCCACACTGATATAGCCGTGTGTTTCGCTTCTCTGATGAGAAAACAAGCTACATCCAAAAACATCTCTTTCTCTTCTTCATCGAGCGCATCATAGCTAACTTGTAGCCTTTGTTTGATATCACCAGGCAGTATTCTTAAGATTTTCTTTAATTGGGATTTCCAGTAATCTATGGACTTTCTGCCATATAACTGTGCACCCAATACCTTCAGTGACAGAGGCAAACAATTGCAAGCCTTTAAGAAGTCTTGAACCAGAGTTTCAAATTTAGCAGGTGGAGAGGGCCGCAAGAAAGCATGCCAGCAGAATAACTGCTGGGCATGTGAGGTGTTAAGTCCTGGCATTCTATAAATGCAGGAGAGGCCCCATGATATGAGGACACCCAATTCCCGTGTTGTTACAATGACCATACTTTGGGATCCAAGGTTGTCTTTATTTGGCAACAAAGCATTCAGGTGGTCGATGTGATCCACGTCATCCAATACGATGAGCGCCCGATGAGACCTCAAATGATTTTCAAGAACGACCCTCCCTTCGTCTACATGGTCGAACGACGAATGATGGGCACCGAGGTCAGCCAGAAGCTTTTTCTGCTTCTCACACAAAGCATTTCTGGAAGCTGCATCTCGCACGTCGAAAACAAAGCTGCGTCTTTGAAAGGAGGAAAAGTTCCTGTTGAAGAGCTCTTTGGCCAATGTGGTTTTACCACTACCTCCCATGCCCACGATCCCCGTGATTTTTACTTCCTCTTCTCCTGTAACTGATTCGAAGCCTTGTACCCACTCATCCAATCCATGTGGATGTTCGGCTACCCATAATGGAGCTTTCTTCATGATGTTCAATGCAAAATTTACAATATTCTTCAAAACTATGGCTTCATCCCTAAAAAGTTTGAACCCAAAATAAAAATCAAAACATAACACACTATATTGCTTAAGGACTTGTGGCATCAGACTAGAACTATGGCAAAGATGTAAGTCTTGACTATCGAAGAAATAGAGAAAATAATACTTACTCATTATTGTTGAGCTGGTAGCCGTGTAGGAATGAACTGTCGTTGAGTGCCTTTTTCCACACACCAAGCATTTCTGGTGTGTATCTGCCCTTCTTTTCATGCTCTGAGAATGCATGGGCATATTGTCCTTTTCCTTGATCAATCCATCTGAGATCTGAGGGCTCAACATGATAGAAAATGGGAATGACTCTTTTACCAGTTTTGAGCATTAAAGACAGTTCAGCCAAACACCATGCGGATTGGGCATAGTTGGGAGAGAAAATGGCAATGTGAAGGGTAGCACTAGTTATGGCGTGTTGTATCTCTGCAGGAAAAGAATCCCATGGAATGAAATACATCGTAGATGGTAGTGGCTAATGTGTGTTTCAATAAAACATGCAATCCCATGGAATGAAATACATCGTAGATGGTAGTGGCTAATGTGTGTTTCACATCACATCCACGATGATTAATAAATATGTCCCAGGGCAGAAGAAGGCGCAAGCCCATCAAAGGCGTTTTCTAGCTGAGTAAAATTTTGCCTGGATGTGGAAGAGGAAGCCATTGGATTTAATTAGACTGAACTGAACAACGAGAGAAGAAAGTAAGAGGGAATTGGATTTCCAACAAATGAAGAGTTAACAGGGAAAAACAGATGATAAAACCTTGAGAGAAGTCGAGGGTTGGGGGCATACAAAATGGTGTGACAAACCACGTGATGGAATCTTTTTCTTGTCTTTTTTATAAAAGGAAATTTCTGAGGCTGTTTCGGTAGCGTGAAGTTTACGCCAAAAATGATGTGGCCGAACACGCGAAAATCTCGTCGTTCCGTCCTTTCACACTTATTAAAACTATATTAACGCGCGGGATTAGGTAGGGAGAGGGCCAGCCGTCAGGCGCACCCTAACTTTCGCACTTCTACCGTTATACTGCATTCAAAATTTACCGAATGCTCCCCAATTTTTTGGCAGCTTACGCGCTTGCAGAGTTCTCTTAGCGCAACTAAGGTTTGGGGCCATCGTAAATATGATGCCCCACATCAGCATGCGTTTTTGTCAAGGTGTCCAAAATTTGAAAGTATTTGAGACCAATTCTCATGCATTACATCATGAGTAGTTGAGCGCTGATGTGGTATCACATGATTGGTTGCTTTTAGATCAAAAGCATACATTTTGTTTAATTATGGGTAGTCAAATCACAACTATTGGACATTATATAAACGACTATTGGGTATTATATTTACGATTGGGTTGCGACTGACGGACCCATACGGCTTGTTGGGCCTCTCCTAAGTGTCCGCATAAAAATAATGAGTCTTTGGAATAGGAAAAACGTCCTTCATAAAAATGTGACACTTATTTTTGGTGAAGTATTTTAAATGGGGGCGAGGCCTCTATGTGGCTTCCTTAGTTTTATTTTTTTTTTAATAATTATTATTCAATTTTTTCTAGGAGTAATTTGTGGAGCTAGTGGTGTGATGGATATTTAATTTTACTACTTATTTTTAAACAATCGTTATAAATTAGATTTTTGAAATGTATTTTTTTTACATGGTTTTTCTCTTGTATTAGAATGTAAATAAAATTCAATTGTATATTCTTATATCTAATTATCATTTGTTGCTATTAATTTTGACGTAAAGAATTTTAAATTAATTTTATTACATAAAAATTTTCAAAAAATTAATTCCAACAAAAAAATGGATCATCATAAGTGTGACTCTTTACCATTATAGTTAAGCATAGACAAAATTTTCATGAAGAAACTCACACAATAAAACATGAATTCAACCACAACATTGAAACCATGTTATTTAGATTGAAGTTGTAGGAATTCAATTTCTTAAACTTTTTGAGCTGTGTGTTATAGTTTGAGACGGATGCTAGTTGATTAATCAAATGTTTTATTAATTGTATGAAAATGTATAAGAGAATACAAATTCAAAGTTAAAAGAGTAAAATTACCAATTGCTTCACAATAAAATGTATTAATTAGAATTCCTTTCCATGTTACCAACTCAATAAAAATGATAATTGAGTTGTCATACACCAATTTTTTGTGTATGGATATTTTAACATAACTTGTATCAATGATCAATGAACATGACTATTGAGACACTGCTACTACTTTTCATGGTAAAAGTAAAGAAAATTAATAACTCTTCCTTAGCATATGCCACAAAGAAAATTAAATTACATTCCCAATGTTTCAACAACAAATGAAGACCATGTGGTAAATACCTACCTATTTCTTCAAAGAAATTGTTGGATATAGGTTTCTCTTACAAGTATCATTTACCAGAAGCCTTTAAGGAGGCCATGGAATGTTCCATAAAGAATGGATTGTTGAGGTTGTAGTCAATATCTATACTCCCTAATAGTTGATTAATGATTTTTTGCTTTCAGATGGGACCTTTTTTTCCTCAAGCAAAAAGGAATCGTTGTTCAATGTTGTATTTGGAAGATAACATTTTTTCTCAATAGATTTCAAAATTGCCTATCAATTTAAAAAGAAATTCAAACTAATATAAATTTCAAAATAAATTAGTCATATAAATAATAAAAGAAATAAAAATTATTTGCTTAATTCTATTTTAAGATTAAATAACTTTTACAATGAAGATTTGTAATTTTTAAAATTTTAGTGGAGTTTTTATAGAAAGCGAAGTTGGGTTATTTATAAAAGTAAAGTTGAAGTATGGATTGGATGACAAATTCCTTCTAAATTTTATAAAAATAAGTATGTAAATCGAAGAAAATAAAAGGTAATCAAGTAGAAAATGTTCAATGTAAATTTTATATCTTTTAATATATTAAGGTTTTAAGTCATATAAAATAACTATTTATAAACAAAATCTAAAGTTTTCTATCATTTAAGAAGGGTAGATGTGAGGCTTGATTCACTCTCAATGAGAAAACACTAAGACAAAATAAAGTATTATACAAATGGAGATGTAACATAACTTTCTCAC
>VDFB02354039.1:0-10857 GCA_007258455.2 Sequoia sempervirens
TCTCAACCTCTCCATCTCTCAACTTTCAATTCTACCAGACAATCTCATAGTCGTTGATCCTTGCCAGCCAGGATTGTGCCTGAGAAAAGCTATAAATATGACTGCCGAGTACTTCAAATCATATAGGAGCTTTCAGTAAGAAAATTATAGTTAATTTGCATTAAGCTTTTAGCATTCACAGTATTCAAGTTTCATAGCATAGCATAGCATAGAATCATAGCATAGAATCATGACATCTTCCGTTTACAGCCCCTGTGCATAATCCACAGCCCCTGTCCATATTTGTGAGCATTTTCACTTTCACCAACATCTAGGATAGAATTTCCTTTGCATACTCATTCTACAACAACCATTTGGAGAAGTTGAGCTTACACAAATCTGAGAGCAACAACTTCAAATGAATCTCTGGAGATAGAGAAAGATGGAACGCTTCTGAATATTTCTTTTTTATTTATATTTACATTTCAAATTTCTTCAGTATAATGTTCCATTAAATGTGTGTTTTGTATTCAATTAGATTACATATTTTAACATACACATTTTGAAAGCCCATTGTGGGGCTCTTGCCTTTGTTTCTCACATCTTTTTGCTTAAGGTTTCTTTGATAGGTTACGGACAAAAACAGCGAATTAGCGCAGGAAACATGTTTCAGAAACTTCACATCTAGTTTAGCACCCGTGAAGAATCCTACAGCGCATTTGAGCCATTCTGCAGCGCTCTTAAAACATTTTGCAGTGCCTTTAAGAAATCCTGCAGCACATTTGAAAAATTCTGCAGTGCTATTAAGTATTTTTGCATCGCTTATAAGTCATATTGCAGCGCCTATAATTAGTTTTGCAGTGCTCTTAAGGATTTTTGCAGCACATATAAATAATTCTGCAGCGCCCATAAGGTCTGTTATAGTGCATCTTTTACAGACCTGCAACCTGTAATTTGTATTTTGCAAATAGTTTAACTGAATCCGACGCAACCGCGGACAGGTAGTAATTTTAAAAGTTAAAAAAAGCAATCCTAGAGATTGAACCGCGTAAAAGTAAAGAAGCAATCCTAGGATAGACATATAAGAAGATGGAATGAAGCAATCCTAAGGTAGATTACTTCATATTTCATTTTTGGGCTAAAAGAATTTTGTGTGTTTGTGTGAAACATCTTCACTTAGCATAGAAAATCTTTATTTTTTTGGCTTAAAATAAATCCATGATTGCTTTGTTTTTGGTGATAGGCCTATGCTCTCCCCTTAACTGGGTGATCAAAATGCCAAACTCACCTATTTCCCTTTATTTAATTTCTTGTTTTATTAACACCTTTTAGAAGGCCTGCCGTAGTGGGAAAAAGTACTCACCCTTGGGAGCGACCTAGCGGGAACAACTGAAGCCAAGTTTTCCAACCCTCTAATCAAATCTTGGATGGTTGATGAAAGTGTTTGATGGTAGTGTCATTGATAACCATCCCCAAAGCCTTTGTTCTAAAGGTAGGGAGGTCTCTCGAGGGAGTCTATCATTTGCCGCACCGAACGGAAACCCTTACTAAGAACTTAGTGTAGTATCTTACCGAGTCAGTTTCTGAACATCATATTAATCACAGTGCAGGGGAGGGAAGAATCTACCCCCAAGATACTCACCATATAACTGCCAAGGATTGTTTGCTCAGGGGATCCGGTATCCACTTCTGTCACTCTGAGTACGCACCTGGAAAAGACAAAAACACGGGCACCCTTTCGGGGGTGACACTGCTGTGTGAGTTGACGCAGTTTTAAGATGTGGGCTGTTGATTACTATGATGACCTACTTGAGAACTAAGAGTGAGTCTGTTTGAAGTGCTTATCATGTGTAAAACCCGTTAAAATAATTTTTGAACAACATTTTGATTATACACTTGATGTTTAGCATAGGATTTAAGACAACTATTTTATAACTTGTTTGATGTGTTTTCAATACACTAATTTAGATAAGATCATCCAACACTCACTATCACATTGATTAATCTCATGTTACGAGATTGGAAATCCACAACGTTTGTAAAGAAATCCATTTTCAAAAGGATTAAAAAGCCAAAGAAACCCCTCAACCACAAGAAACTATTGAAGAAGCAACGATTCTTGTATCAAAGCCGAAAAGTTTTACTCAAATATAGAACATTTCTTCATAGGTATCATGATTGTGTTAGAGGTCTTTCAGATGATTATGCTATAGAACCTTTGTATTCACAAGCTTACTTTCAAAGAAGAGCCCTTTCTCAAAGGCATAACCATAGTCAACGCATTCGTTTCAGTTATATTCCCCAACCCGCAATCGAATATTCTACTCGTCCAAATCAAATTTTGCAATAGAGAACTTAGAATACATTAGGCATCTATCATAAAATCCATCCTTTTACAAAGCCATGATCAAAATTTCATAAAGTGCAAAATCATCCTTTTCTTGATCTTTTGCTTATATTCCCGCTAACAGGATTTTCATCCTTTCACTTAGGGAACAACACAAGCTACAAGATTAGAAATTTTGTGTAAGTCATAGAATCTTCATTCTATCCTAACTTTCATATATATCACATAAATTGCACTATTTCACTCTTTTGATCAAAAGTGAGTAGAATTTGGAACAAAACTTATGCCTGTCTTCACGAGATCTCAAAAACAAATGGAAAAAGATGAGGGAGAAACCACTACAAGTAAAATAAAATTTTAGTAATGAAAGAAAGAGGACAAATCTTGATGAATTAATAGAAGAAAAGCTTCAAAGGCCAGAACAAGATCCCAATTCCATACTCTTATGGAAAGGATTTTTTAGAATGAAACAAATAAAGATACTTTCTTTAAGTTAGCTAATCAAGAGACTATACCTCCTGAATTTTGACATAGAAGGGATTAAACTGAGTCCTAAAACTCCTCTTGACTTTGAATTGCCCTTACTCGGATAAAAGAATTACAAGGGCAGATAAAATAAATGCAAGGGGGTACAGCAAAGAAATATGTTTTGGAAGACATATCTCCTTATCCATTTGATAGGAGTCTTCAAATGATCCCATTTCCAAAACATTGCGAAATCCCTAAGTATGATAGGTATAATGGAAAAACTGATCCTATTGACCATGTGAGGGATTTCCGAAATATGAGTCTAGAATTCGCCTATGACGATACCTATTTAATGTGCTTATTTCCACGAAGTCTAGGTGTACAATCCATGGAGTGGCTTTCTAAGATCACTCCACCCATCAAAAATTTTGAGGAGTTAATAAATCAGTTTATATCACAATACTCCTACAACATTCAACATCCAATAACAATGCTTGATCTTTGTAAAGTGAAACAAAAAGTAGGAGAACCCTTCACTACATTCTTGCAAAGGTGGAGAAGGTTATTTGCACGATATTCCCGTCCTATTCCTGAAAAGGAAAAGATGGATATCTTCATAAATAGCCTACATCCAGAATTAAGCTATAGGCTTAATCTTCATTGTCCTCATAACTTTGAAAAATTGATTGAAAATGCAATCACAATTGAAGGGGCCTTGGTTAAATGAGGAGTGATAAAACTTGATAATTCAAGTACATCAAACCAAAACAAGAACGATAAAACAAGGTTTTGGAATAGAAACAAAAATGTTGTTAATGATGGTATAGTAGATGCAAATAATCTAAGAACAAGACCATCTGTTTTCAATTTATCAAGTGCTCCACGAACCAATCAACAGGGAAACAACAATCAACAAGGACAAACCTCCAAGCAAGAAACCATGACCAATCAAAATACAAATCAAAATCATGGTAATACCAATCTTGGCAATACCCAAACATTAAATCCGTCTAGGCCTCCATTCTTTTCAAATCGGCAGAATTTTACAGCTTTGGGTCAATCTCTTGAGTCTGCTCTCAAGGAGCTTCTTGATAATAAGGTTATCACCTTACCTCCACAAAGAGATTATGAGCCACGAGTCAAACCCCCATCATGGAATGACTCGTATTATTGTAATTATCATCAATGTAAGGGTCATAGAATGAACAATTGTCAAGCTTTGAAAAATCTAGTACAAGATTTAATTGATAATGGTACCATTACAATTGAGGGACATAATACCAATGACGAACATCAAGCATTTAAAGACCCTTTACCAAACTATCAAAAGGGGGAAACATCGGATACAAAAACCAAAAACATACATAATATTGAAGACAATATAATCTGCCACATCTATGTTGATGATCAATGAGTTAATGTTATCAAAATCAAGGGAAAACAAGAATATCAACAGGTTAATGTGACAACAAGAGGTCAAGCAAAGGTTGTTCTAAAAGGAAGTTCATCTAAAACAACTATTTCTCCTCCAAGTCAGTATAATCTGGTTGATCAACTAAGAAAAACATCAGCTCAAATCTCCATCCTTGAACTTCTTAAAATATCTCCCATACATAAGAATATTTTAGAAGAAGCTCTCGTAAACACAACTGTTGACATTGATCACGGATGTAAAACAGAATTTCAAGCCATGTTAAGGACATTTATCTTCCCCACTTGTCTTTCATTTTAGATAAAGATGGCCTCTATGACACATCCGCCAATTCTAAGCTCTATCTTGAAGTCATGATCCATCAACATCAGATTAGGCATATGCTTAATAGATGGAGGAGGCAGTTGAATATTTGTACCTTAAAGTTAATAAATGCCTTAGGAATATCAAAAAGTCAAATTGATCCACGAAGGAAGATAACCATCAAGGCATATGATGATGAAGAAAGAGCTTCTAAAGGATTGATATTGTTGCCTATCAGAGTGGGACCTATTGTGAAGAATACATTTTGTCAGGTTCTAGATCGAGATCTTTCTTATAATATACTTTTGGGTCATCCGTGGATTCATGATATGCAAGCAGTACCATCAACGTATCATCAATGTATTAAGTTTCCATATGATGGACAATGGGAAACCAACTATACAAAGTGATTACAATAAGGTACTTAAACTTGTTCAAATCTTCGAGTAACTCAAGATGTCTTTTTGCCACACAATAGGGAAGCTCTTGCTATTTCTTCTTCCAATTTACAAGTCCAATTGCAAGAATTGACAAAGAATCTTGATACTAAGCTGAAGTTTAAAGATAAAGGGGTAGGTGAATATTCACTGTCTCTTTCCACTTTACCTCCTTCTCCGAGGTCACATGGGCAGCTGACCTTATCAAATCAAAAGATTGCAATAGCCTCTACATCCCAAGCTTCTGTGCCAATCACAAAGTTTGATGGACAATTCATTAGAGCTAATACCACTGAAGAAGCTGAAGATAGGGATATCCTAAATTGGCTATACAAAGATGAAGATGACTCTCTCTTGCACATTAAGTTACCTATAGAATAATATGGTAAGGGGTACGCTATCATGCAGAAGATGGGCTATCAAGGAAATGGTCCTATAGGAAAAAGAAGAGAAAGAATTGTGGAACCAATTCAACCTATTTCAATACATCCAAATGATAAAACAGGACTTGGATATGGTAAAGATATAGAAGAATCTACTTCACAGCAAGCACAATCAACTCATGAAGGGATCGGTGTGGATAAGCATGAATCGGTTTTCCAGTGAGAATAGTTGGAATCTTTTGATTCTAATGAATATGAATAGGACACCATTTATAATGATGAATTTTGGAGAGACAAACAAGAGTTGTTACCATACAAATATGCACTTTGTTCTTATACAGGAGAGGCTCCAGGCCTCCCTTGATTTTGTTTCATGATCCTTGACTCAAGTGAGGATGATTCAAATTCTAAGATTGTGATCATGGGAAAATACCATCCATAGACCTTAATCTTACCATGGGGATGATAACCATATCATGGTTGTGATTCAAGATGCTACCCAACCTAATGATCCTATGCATTTAGTTTATCCAGAACTTATTGATTGGGACATTGATGCACCTATTCACATTCCTACATTCCATGATGATGAGGATATTATAAATTTCCTTTGTTCCTCAAATGAAGAAAACAATTGTTTCGTTCAAGAATTTCATACTCGTAATTTTGATAAGGAGGGTGTCAAGTCTCTTAGCTACAAAATAAATGAAATAAAAGATGGATCTATTGGTGAAAACCGAACAATGGTAGTGATAGATCAAAACAAGAGAAAAATAAAGAGCGAATCTGACAGTGAAAACCTTTCTGAGGCACTGAAGGATGAGAAACTTGACACTCTTCCCAAGTATTATCATGAAAGATCTTCTATTTTGATTGAACCAACATAATCAATCAACATAAGTACAGCAGAGCAGCCAAAATTTTTGCAAATTGCAGCATCATTAACAGTTGAAGAAGTCCAGAAATTCATGCAATTCTTGAAGGATAATCAAATTAACTTTGCTTGGTCATATCTTTGTCGATATGCGAGGGTTAGATCTAATCGATAATGCATCATTTTATCTATTGAACAGGGGCAAACACGTAAAACAAAAGCTTAGAAAATGCATCCACATATTTACATTATTGGTCAAGAAAGAATTAAAAACTTTTGGATGTT
This sequence comes from Sequoia sempervirens, assembly GCA_007258455.2. Lineage (NCBI taxonomy): Eukaryota > Viridiplantae > Streptophyta > Pinopsida > Cupressales > Cupressaceae > Sequoia > Sequoia sempervirens. Next base: position 6,509 of record VDFB02354039.1, read on the forward strand.
GGATTCATTCAAACTATTGATTATGCCGAATGGATTTCCAATATTGTACCTATTTCAAAGCCAGATGGAAGGATCAGAGTTTGTACAGATTTCAGAGATTTAAATAAGGCTTGTCCCAAAGATGACTTTCCTTTGCCCAACATAGATATGATTGTTGATTTAACTGCTGGCCATGCGATGTATTCATTAATGGATGGATTTTCAGGATACAACCAGATAAAAATTGCACCAGAAGATCAAGATAAAACAGCGTTTACATGCCCTTGGGGTACCTATTGCTGGAATGTAATGCCATTTGGGTTAAAGAATGTTGGAGCCACTTATCAGAAACAGCAACTATTTTTCATATTATGATGCATGTATTCATGGAAGATTATGTTGATGATGATTTACTTGCCAAATCTCACACAGGAATACTATTTTAGAAAATATTGTCAAAATCTTTACGAGGAATGGGCCGGTTTAATGTTTGACTCAATCCAAAGAAATGTGTCTTCGGTGTTACATCTGGAAAACTCCTAGGATACATTGTTTCAGAAAAGGGTATAGAGGTTGATCCAGAAAAAGTACAAGCTATAATGGACATGCCCCCACCACGAAATATCAGTCAACTTTGATCATTGCAAGGAAGATTATAGTCCATCAGAAGGTTTATAGCTCAACTGGCAGACAAAAGTTTGCCATTTACACATTTATTGCATAAAAATGTCCCATTCAAATGGGATGACAAATGTGAAGCAGCATTCAATCAGATCAAGCAATATCTTACGAATCCACCAGTTTTAATTCCACCTATTCGGGAGAGCCATCTGGTACTCTATATTTCGACGAAGTATCTTTGGGAGCATTACTGCTGAAGATTCTACCGGTGAAGGGCCATATACTATATCGTGAGAGACGTAACAAGACGCGAGTTAAACTACGGTTCATTGAAAAAGCCTGCCTTGCAGTGGTGTTTGCTTCTCAAAAGTTGCGACATTATATGTTGGCTCATACAGTTAAGCTGATAACAAAGATTGATCCATTAAAATACCTATTAAGTAGAGCTACTTTAATAGGAAGACTTGCAAAATGGGTAATGATCTTAAGTGAGTTTGACATTCACTATGTAGATCAAAAAGCTATTAAAGGATAGGTCATTGCAGATCAGTTGGCTGAAGTACCTTTACATGAAGAAAATCCAATGCATATTGACTTTCCTGATGCAGATGTCTTCACAGCAACAATACAGAGACCATGGACATTATACTTTGATGGATCTTATACACAATATGGCTCGGGGGCAGGGATTCTCTTTGTTACACCTGAAGGACATACCATTTCACGATCATATCGGTTGATGTTTCCTTGCACAAATAACATAGCTGAATATGAGGCATTGCTCATAGGATTGAAAATAGCTTTGGAATGGTGGATTGCAGAGCTCTAGGTCTATGGCGATTCACAACTTGTCATTAATCAAATTAATGATGATTATCAAACCAAAGATGATAAGTTGCTACCTTACAAGAATATGGTGGATGATTATAAAAAGTATTTTATGTCAATTAAGTTTTCACAAATATCAAGGATTGATAATAAAGCTGCAGATGAAATGGCTACCATTGCTTCATTATTACAATTATCAGAAGATCAAATCAAGCATGAATTCTTAGTAGAACAATTGTTTTCTCCTGCCTATGATAATCCTGAGACCCAAGTTATATGTCATTTAACTAGTTCTGATTCATCTTTATATGGAAAGACTTATACCTACCTCAAAGATAACATCTTACCTCCAGATTTATCTCGAAACCAGAAAAGGAACTTTATACGCCAATCATCTCGTTATATTTTAATTGCCAATATCCTGTACAGATGTGGTCTTGATGGTACACTCCTTAGATGTCTTGAACCTGACGAATCTGAAAAAGCCTTACAAGAGGTTCATGGTGGTATTTGTGGAACTCATTCGAGTGGTTTGACCTTAGCCAAGAAACTTGTCAGAATGGGATATTATTGGCCTACCATGGAGAAATATTCTTTTATTTTTGTCAAGAAGTGTTCTAAATGCCAGATTCACGGGAATCTTATTCATGCACCTGCACAAGAACTGCAACCTTTCACTTCAACATGGCCTTTTTCTCAATGGGGACTAGATCTTGTTGGTAAAATACATCCTTCCTCATCAAATGGACATAAATTTATCATCACAGCTATGGAGTATTTTACAAAATGGATTGAAGCTGTTCCTCTAACAATAGTGACTGGTAAACAAATATCTTCATTTATCTTAAATTACATTATCTGTCGATATGGAATTCCTAATTCTATTATCACTGATAATGGAAGGCCTTTCAAGAATCAAGATGTGGATGAACTTTGTGAAAGATTTCACATCCAACACAGGTTCTCTACACCTTACTATCCACAGGGTAATGGTCAAGCGGAAGCTTCCAACAAAACCATCTTGAAGATTTTGAAGAAGACAGTAAATGATGTCGGACGTGATTGGCATGTTCAACTAAACCCAGCTTTATGGGCATACAGAACAAGTGTTCGCACACCAATAAGAGCTACACCATATGCCTTGGTCTATGGAGCAGAAGAAATCTTACCATTAGAGGTTGAAATACCTTCACTTAGGGTCTCCCTCAAGGGATTGATAACTGATGAGGACTACAGAGTTTCTCGTCTCCAAGAGCTAGAATTGTTAGATGAAATACGTCAACATGTAGCTGATCATTTGAAGGGATATCAACAAGTTATGTCCCGTAGTTATAATCACAGGGTTAAACCATGGACATTTCAAGTGGGTGACTTAGTTTTGAGAGAAAATCCACGTAATCAACAAGATAGAGAAAAGAAAGGGAAATTTGAACCTAACTAGTTTGGTCCATTTGTTGTCATTGCAGCATACGGTTCTGGTGCATATCAGTTATCCACATTAGAAGGGGACCTATTTGAAGAACCGATCAATAGTATTCATCTGAAGAAGTTTTATGTCTAAAAAGTCCCCAAAAAAATCATAAAAGTCCTGAAATAATAAAAAAACAGAAAAATCTTGAAAAACTGTAGTAAAAATAAGTGGTGAAAACCTGGCAAACAGGTGCTACTTGTGATCAAAATAGGCTCCTCTATCTATTATCTTATGTCTTGCATTCACTTTAGGCATTATCCATTCATATCTATCATCTGTATATATCTTTCATATCAATATCATATGACAGGGATCCTTATGTTTCATCTTGGCTTGATGAAATTTGTACATATCTTTTATCTTTAGGTTGTGTTTACACTGGGGAAAAAGCGCAGAATCATACACTAAACGAACAAGAGAGGGGCAACGAGCTTTCGAACATCACAAACATACATAAAATAGTTTGCCAAAACATAGCAAACATTGTCGTATCAAATCAACCACAACATGCTTATTCAATGCCAATTGACATTAACACAACATGATTTAAACGACTATTGAAATGAGAACAATAATGATGATAACCAAATTTGGATGATCTTAATCTGAATAAATGTTTGAAATATTTTAAGCAGGATTTGAATGGTTGTTTGATTTTTCTATCATATCTCTGGAGCGATTCGATGATGTACTGAACTAGAAAAGCAAGGAAGGAGTATGATTTTTATTTGTCTGTTGTTTGTAATGAAATCATTAGTACTATGCAAATTGGTCGCAAGACATGCTCTACTACGTATCATGGATGACATTTCATAATTTGCATGGGAAACAGGTTAACTCTTGTCTCTTTATGCAAGCAATACTCAGGTCATCTTGGTTCAATTATACCTAGATGCTTGTATTAACTTGCTATATTAAAAATCATGAAAGCAATACTCAGGTCATCATTGGTGCTAACATACCCTTTGATGCTTGTATTAACTTTCAACATTTCAAAGCTCTATGATGATACAAAAAGCATGAATAAGCTCTCCAAATGGCAATATTGTATGAATGTTCTGCATGGTTAGTATAGATTACATTCATGTTAGAATCTGCATTTTGCATTCATAAATTTCCCAAAAAGCTGGCAAAGAATTAAATGGTTTATATATTTTTGAATACATGACTGAGTATATTTTGACATTCACAAAAACATTATTTTATACATTTTTCATATATATTTGCATCATAAATCACAAAAATAAAGCATACATCATATACATCATAAACATATACATTCGTTCATCAAATAAATTCATATCATAACCATGAAACCATCATATCATACACATCATATAGACACATTTATATCATCATAAATCATCGCTGCATTTCATATATCTCAAAAATGAATGTCAAAATATACAAAGATGTCAATCACAAATGATATAACATCATCAAAAATAAG
>VDFB02354040.1:0-20595 GCA_007258455.2 Sequoia sempervirens
CTCATTAGTGTTGATATACCTCAATTGTATAGCTTTCCTCAATACCATATCTTTGATATAATGGTTTTTGATCTCAGCGTGCTTGGTTTTGTCATGAAACATAGGATTAACAGAAAGCTTCACACAACTCTGGTTATCACAATGAATGATAGTAAGGGTTCCATTGATTGTCAAACAATCACGCAAAGGAGCTTAAACCACACTCCTTCTAGAGCTGCCGCTTTAAGCTGCAATATATTACCACCTCCACTATACCGAAAATGCTACAAATGGCCACACCACACTTTGAAATCAAAGGAAATCGGTATAACCATGCAGCTGATCCATTTGAAGAATACCTCAACCCATATCCAAGTATTGCCATGCAAATTATCTCGGGATATGTTTGCATTTTTAACAAGATGTTTTGTCGGTTCACACATGGGCGGCTGAATTACTTCCATGACATACTTGGTGTCACGGTCTGAGTGTTAACTAGATACATCAAGGACCCAATCGACTATCACGTACATTGGGGATCCACCAAGTCGAACTAGGCTATGACCTCCTTCAATTTATGTAGGTTGGTCTCCATAGGTGTAGACATGGATTTGCAATCCATCCATATGGAAAACCTCTTAAGTATATCAATGGTGTACTTCCCTTGACTTAGAATCATTTCATCTAGTTTTTTCCAGACTTCTAAGCCAAGGAAGTAATGCATAAGCCCAAGGTCTTTCATCTCAAACTCAGAGGCCAACTCTTTCTTACATTTGATGATTAAGTGCTCTTCTCCAGTAAGAATCAAATCATTAACATACAAAACCAAAATCAATGCTTCACCATCAATTACCTTAAAGTACAGATTAGAGTCAGCATCATTCTTCAAGAAGCCCAAACTTGACAAGTAACGATCAATTCTTTCGTACCATGCACGAGGAGCCTGCTTAAGACCATACAAGGCCTTCTTCAGCCTGCAAACATGAGACTCCTTCCCGTGTACTTCAAACCCATCAGGTTGCTCGATATAAACTTCTTCCTCGATCACACCATTTAGAAAAGTTGTCTTCACATCCATTTGATGAATCTTCCATCCTCTAGATGCAGCAATGGCAATGATGGTTCTGACAAAAGTATAGCAAGCAACAGGAGCAAATGTTTCTTCATAATCAACTCCCTCTTTCTGTGACAACCCACGAGCCACAAATCTTGCCTTGTACTTCTCAATGCTCCCATCAACTACATGCTTGATCTTGAAGAGCCATTTCGAAGATACCACAGATTTGCCTTCGGGTCTAGGAACAATGTCCTAAACATCATCCTTGAGAATTGATTGGTACTCCTCTAACATAGCATCTCTCCAAACCTGTTGACTGGAAGCTTCCTCCACACTAGAAGGCTCAAACTCAATAATCTGAATCATCAAGGCAACATAACTGGAGAACTTATGTGGCCTTTTACTTTCTCTGAATGTACCTCTAGGAGTTGCAAACCTTTCAGCCTCTTGCATAGTTTGCATGGCCCATAGAGGTCTTTTTCTCCCAATTAAAATGTTGGTAGGTCCATCAATAGGTTCAAAGGGTTCAACAGGATCAATGTCTTCCTTTGGTTCAGAAGTCTCCCTCTGTATCTCAGGAGTATGGTCAACTTCCATATCCTAAGGAGACTCTTAGACGTCTCCCTCTGTATCTCAGGAGTATGGTCAACTTCCATATCCTGAGGAGACTCTTCATTGTCAATCTCCACATGAGTTCCCTTGGATCTTCTAAATGCAACATCTTCCTCAAATGTGACATCCCTACTGATCTCGATCAACTTCTAACCTGAAATGTATATCCTGTAGGCTTTTGATGTCTCACTGTAGCCCACAAAAATTCCCTTCTTGCCAGAAGGCTCCAATTTTGTTCTCTTTTCCTTTGGAACATGAACATAGACAGGACATCCAAAGATCCTTAAATGACTAACTTCTGGCTTCTTTCCTGTAAAGGCTTCTTTCGGAGTCATATTCTCCAAGAACTTGTGAGGACTTCTATTCTGAACATATACTACAGTCCTAGAAGCTTCTACCCATAAGAAGGTTTGCAGATCCTAGTCATGAATCATGGCTTTTGCTGCTTCCACGATCATCCTTTTCTTTCTCCCTGCAACACCATTTTGTTGCGGATTATAGGGGACACAGAACTCCCTCTTAATCCCAGCAACAACACAAAAATTCCTAAAGCTACCAGAGGTGTATTCTCCTCCATTATCAGATCTGAGGACCTTGATTCTTTTACTGGAAAGATTCTCTACCAGAGCTTTGAACTCCTTAAACAATTCTAAGACTTCCTCAGACTCTTTACTTTTCAAAAAATAAATCCAAGTTTTTCTAGAGTGGTCATCAATAAAAAGAACATAATACAAGTAACCACTTGAAGAAGGAACAAACATAGGTCCACATAAATCAAAATGAATAAGTTAAAGGTATTAAAAGCGGATGAACAGTTGCGCCGCGGCGTAGAGTTCCTTCATATACGATTGAACTTAGGAAGTCCATGACCAATGTACCTCCATGGTAGGTAAAGGTAGAAGATGCGAGTGAGCCACTCTTGATACAAAGAGATCACATAAGAAGCGAGAAGAATCATGAACTAATGCGTAATTGGGCGCATGCAGCTATAGAGGCTTTCGTGTCAACACCAATTACTTGAGCATCCTTGAAACTGGAATTCTCCATCCACACAAGTACTTTGCCTTCGGAGAAGGCAACTTGATAATTAAGAAATGAGATTGCGCTTGATTCCTGGAACATAAAGAACATCACTCAATTGAAGTGCGATGTCGAAATCCAAATGAAGAGTAGAGGTCCCAATCCCTTTCACGGAGTAGCTAGCATCATCTCCGATAATGACTTCTTCGGAAGAATCTCTCTCCACCAAGCTTGATAAGCGCTCCTTAAATCCAGTGATGTGTCAAGAAGCACCACTGTCGATCAGCCAAGTGTTGGTGTCTGTAGGTACATTGCTTGACAATGCCAAATAGAACAACTATTCACATGAATCCTTCTGCGGAGAAGCATCATCAACATCTGCAACGGTGGCTTGTTGCCTAGGTCTAGATGGACAATGCTTAGCAAAGTGGCCAAACTTATCACACCTAAAGCATTGGATCTTGGACATGTCTCTCTTCTTCTTGAAAACGGGAGCACCATCATTTCCCTTATCTCGATTCCTCTTGAAGAATCCTTTCTTTCCATCTTTTCCTTTCTTCTTCGAAGCTTGGGAGGCGAGAACATGAATATCTTCATTGTTTGAACTTTGACCAACGCCTCAAGCCACCAACCTTGATTCTTCTTGAATAAAGTCAACCTTCAAATGATCAAACTTAGGAAGTTTGCATCTTGCACTGATTCCCTGAATGTAGGACTCCCATGATAAAGGAAGACCATTGAGAACAAGCATGGTCAAGTCTTTGTCATCAACTACATGACCAATTGTCGAGAGCTGATCTCTCAATTCCGAAATCCTCATGAAGTAGGCCATCACTGATTCTCCTTTCGCCATCTTCACATGGTGTAGCTGTTGCTTCAGTGCAAGTGCCCGGCTGGTATTGTTGATTTCGTACATTTCTTCCAATGTTTTGAACATGTCTCTTGCTGTATTCAACTTAGAGACAATAGGAACAATATGATCCTTAACAAAATCAACCAACATTTTCATTGCCTTGATATTTTTCTTCTTCCACTGCAACTTCTCTTCTTCCTCCTCAGGTTCAGGAACATTGGACTCCAAAAACTCACCCAAGTCATTCTCTTGCAAGGTAAGCATGATCCTGAATCTCCATGATGTGAAGTTGGATGCTCCCTCGAGTCTATCCTCAATCTTAAGACCATTCACCATCTTGACTAAGGTAGAGATAGACAAACAAATATAAAGAAGAGAATAGAGTATTGCTGTAAGAACAAATCTGATCACGATCTTCTTAAACCCGCTCTGATACCATGTTAGTTTTATGATCAGATTTAATGCACAGAAAATTAATTCAAATCAGACACAATAACACAGCAGATACCCTGGAAAACCCTCCTCTTGAGGGAGAAAAACCCAGCAACAATATATCACTTATATATTGAATCAACAATAAAAACTCTTTTACAATAGGGGCCGATATGAAGGCCTATTACTTGCACCCAATCTGATGCACTATAATAACAAATAGAGATAGTCTAATCTCAACCAACAATAAGACAAAACTCCTCTCAAGGATGAACTCGATCTGCCTGATATAGAACTCGCACTTCAATGAATATAGTCGAAATTAACTTGATGATGAACAATGAGGATGCCAATGAATATATATACAATATAGAGAGGAGGACGACTCTTCACAATCAAGTCGGCTCACATAGAAGAATGCAACCCTTCATAAAATCGCGTCCCAAGGAGTAATGTCAGCCTTAATAAAAAAACACGTCTCTTCATTTTAATTCGTACCTCTTCCAAACAGCATCATTAAGAGAAAGACGCATCTCTTCATGCATCTCATGTCGGCCATTATTAATCATAAGTATATAATTCGAATAGCCGTTAGGCTACATTTGAATTATCTTCACACGCTGATATGGAAGAAGCAGCCCAATGCTACTAGTAACATCAACAGAGTCACCATATGATCTTCTCGCAATCTTAGCATACGCGGTGATTTTGTTTGAGGATAGAGTGTCTTTGGACATTTTATTCTGTGTGTTCGGTGGATGATAAAACGTACACCAACAAAGAATTGGCGCTAGGAGGGCTAAAAACAACAAAAAATTACTTGCAAGTTGAGGCAGTAGACATGATGGCGTATGGTGTTACCGCATGAGTTTCCTTTTGACATCCTTGTTGAACAACCAAAGCAAGGACAGATCGACATTATTGATCAGTTGTACTCACTAGCTTGGAAGTCACAGACAAACCGCGCTCAATTCGCACAAGCAAGCAATATTATTGCTAGAGAAGAAGAAAAGGGATGACGAATTGAAGAAGCAATAAAAAGGGATTTAATAAAACAAAGAATCGACCGTCTAAAGCAAGCTTTTGACAAGATAGAACAATCTCTTAAAACCGTCAATCAGTCGCCCCCGGCCCATCCTCAGTAAATCCAAATGAAGGATGGTACTTCCAGGCAATGTTCCTAATCCAGGCCAAGATCCTAATCCAGTACTACAACCAAACTTGGGTTTTCACGACAAGCAAGAAGACATCATCACCGAATTATATAGCCTAGCATGGAAAGTAAGAAGAAGTGCTCCCGACTGGTTTCGAATGCACTTTGTTCTTGAGGAAGAAAAACAGAGAGCCCGACATATTGAGTTCGCTATCTAGAGAGATTTTCTTATCCAAAGGTTCGAAGCCCTCCAACGACAGCAGAACTAGCAAGCTAATCAACAAGCTCCGCAACAAGTAAATCAACCAGCTCCTGAAGCAGCTCCCGCACGTCCTCAACAAGACTGAAGGAAGATACACTGGATCGAATTGGTTCTTTCTCACCATGACATGCCTAAGAACTCTGAACATTTTTGTTCCAAGTTTCACAGTGGTGACCTGAGCCACACCGCAGACGAGCATATCAAACTTTTTAAAGATCTCCTTTAGAAGAAAGATATCCAAAAAGAAGATGTTACTTGTAGGCTGTTCCCCTACACATTCGATGAGGAGGCCTCTTACTGGTACATCCATTTACCAGCTAACTCCATCTGCAATTGGCAACAAATGAAAGAAGCTTTCTTAGAGAAATTCAGGGCACCAATTTCCCCAACTAATTTGTATAGGCAATTTGTGAAAGTAAAGAGGCAAGAACATGAACCGATCAGCATGTTCAACAACAAATTCCACAGGGCCTACACGAGGTTAAGAGATCCTTACAACTTGGACAATGCAGTGGCACTACTAGTCTATTACGAAGCTTTGGATCGTCTCACCGCCATGTTTGTAAAGTCAAAGAATCTGGCCCCAGCAAACTTAAAGGAAGCATATGCTGCAGCAATTATGGCCAGTAATGGTCTAGGGGTAGGTATGGCTCCAGCTCCACTCAATTACTTAGGTAATTCAGCTGCCCAAAATCAAATTCAAGATATTAATCGGGCATTGGCTCAGCAAACGCCCATGATGAACCCAATCCCTACCACAAATAATTAATTGGTCCTTCACCCAAGAGTGCCCATGTCCCAAGTGCCACCAGTGCAGCCAATATACCTTCACAATGCAACGACTTCAAGCCGAACTCAAGAAGAAAAGGACAAAATGAAGGAATTGATTGACCAAGTCAAGAAGTTGTCAACCGAAGTTACATATCTGAAAGGTCAAACTAGTCAACTGCAAAATTTTCAAACAAACTATCAGTCACCTCAAGGGAATTACCAAGGCCAGGGTCACTCCGGATACCAAAGGGACAATCAAAATTATCAAGGGAATGGTCAAGGTTTTCAGAATAACAATTCAGGCTTCCAAGAGAGGACATGGAATACCGGACCAAACAACAGTACTGTGTCGTCTCCCTTGGATAATCCACCTGCAAACAATCGTCCCACAGACAAGGTGTTCCTAGCCGAAGCGGCATTGTCAGGATGGTGCAGATTGCACAACACAAATCAACATTCTAAATTACATTGCCACGAATTTCAAGTAGCCGCAAATATTTTCAGGAATGAGAAGAGGAATGTCGAGGCAGAAGATCCTCCAATGACAGGATATGAAATAGTCCCCGCACCAAGATATGATCAAGCTCTTGTCATCGAAAATGTCAAGTTTTCATCCCAAGAGTACCCGCCATACCAACCTAATCAAAGATTCCCACCTGCATCTGCAAATGGCCTAGTAGAGGTGCCACAATATCAAGCTGGACCGGAAACTCAAGACCTATCAAACTAATCAACTACAATTAATGGTTATAGTTTCCCTCCATTGTATAACAGTGTATTGGTAGAAGGAACTAGAGAAGTCCTCCAACAGTCATTTGGAAACCCTTTCAGGGTATATCAGAGGAATACTCGCCAGAACGAACCCTTGACTACATCCATTCCTCCAAATAATTTTCAAACTCCACCAAATCCAAATGCTACCAATGTACCGTCTCTTCCCAGAGATTCGCCAAAATATCGCCAGCAAAATATCCAGTCAAATGGAACGAGACAAGCTACTATTCCAAAAGTGGAACAAATGAGACAAGTGAGCCCTCAAGTGGAGCAAGCTCAGGCACAAACAAAAGATCGCCCCAGAGAAGAACTAAAGAGGTTAAGTTCATACGTGTTGGAAGAGTTTAAAAGGATAAAGGTCAGTTTACCTTTGATTAATTTGATGAGAATCCCTAAGATTCGGGAAACGCTTTTGGGCAATTTGACTGGAGTTGTCGCCCCAAGAAACACCTCACAGAGTGTGCCAAACAAAGGAGTATTCAATGCTCCGGCAAATACAAATATTGCTGAGTTAGAAATGTCAGGCAATATATTTGATGCTCCGCAACAACCTCCTAATGTTGTCAGAATGATCTAGACCTTGTCTAAAAGTTTAAATCAAAAAGACATGTCGCCAGAAGAAGTTCTTATGGATACGGACATATTTCAAGAAGAAGTTTTGACAAGAGAGCTACCACGGGCTCCACAGAAGAAAGAACTTGTCTCTGGAACACAAAAGGAAAAGAATCAAGATATCAACAATCGAGAGAAACACTCGGTAGTCTTTTACCAGGGAAAAGATGAGCCCGCTCCATTTTTATTGTCAGTTAGAATATTTGGCAAAATGTTACACAATTGCCTAGTGGATTTTGGTGCTTCAAGCAACGTGATACCATTAACTATCTGCCAGAGATTAGGGCATGTGCCTACAAGAACCAATAAGAAAGTCACTTAGTTAGACAAAACATAAGTCCCTGTTATGGGAGAATTGAGCAATATTCACATGCAACTAGCAGCAGACACGAGAGTGCAAAGTTGTATCGACATTTCAATAGTCGATATACCTGATGGATACGGCATGCTTTTAAGTAGAGATTGGTCAAGAAGGTTGAATGGATATATTTCTACAGAATTTTCTCACATGTGGCTGTCATGGAAAGGGATGCCAAACCAAATAAGAGTTGACAGCACATCAAGGCTCAAGCTGATGATCACTGAATACGGAGAGAACGATGAAATATTGTTTCTCGAGACAGACTTAGGCTCCTATAGGCCTAAAGTGAATGAAGTCCTAATGTTGCAGGAAATTAACGAGATGGTTAATTCCACCGAGACATTAATCGAAGAATGACAGGGCTCCCAAGATGATGATGAAAGAATGTTTGAAAGTTTCAAAAACTTTGTATTGGAAAGTGTTCAATGGAAGGCAGAATTGGGTGAAAATGTCCACATCCAAGATCTTTTGTTGCCAAACTGGTGTCGAATCCACAATGCGGCTCATTCTGAATTTATATGTAAGATGTGTCATAAAGTCGTAGAAGTACAGAAAAGAGTTCCACAGGCATTAGGCCCTTCAAACAGTAAAGAGGTCAATCATGTTGATGGCCCTACCTCAGTAAGGATATAGGAGATAGAAGATGAACAAGAAGGAAACATGGATCCACAGACTCCACTTTCACCACAACAAGAACAAGTTTGGACCCTAAGGTTCGACGGGTCTTGGACGAAGAAAGGAGCCAGAGCTGGTTTTGAATTAATCAGTCCAAATGGAGAAGCATACCTTGTAGCTCACAGACTACAGTTCCCCTGTACAAATAATGTCGCAAAGTATGAGTCATTGGTTCAAGGATTACTACTCTCCCTAAGGAAAGGAGCGAAGATATTACATGCTTTTGGAGATTCAGAGGTAGTAGTGAAACAGGTAAGAAAACAGTAAGTTTGTCATGATAAGAGATTAGTCGTTACCGCAACAGAGTGTGGGACCTCATTGAGAGCTTCGATGCTTTCAATATTCAATTTGTGAACCAATCAAATAATCAAGTTGTGAATTCCTTGGCACAAGCAGCCAATTCATTAGAGCCACTCGCCATGGATGGCATGAGTCAGTTCACAGTGGAGTTATCATCAATACCATCAATTCCGAATAATATCACAAATTTTCAATTTTTTGAGGATGATGATCACATTCTTGAGTTTTTAACAATTTCAGATGTTTTTGCAACACAGATTATTGATGAAGATAAAATAATAGAAGCCGAATTTGATGCTGATGGCATCATGAATTTAAAGACAAATATCATTCCAAGAGGAAAGATACAATTGGAAAGGATATTTGATCAGGACCAAATCAACGAATTAAACAATCAAAGGATCGAAGGTGATCAATATGAAAAGGTGAATATCAAAACCGAAGGTGACATTAAAAATGCGTACATAGGTAAAGCCTGCATGCCCAAAGAAAAGGTTGGAATAATCCAGAACATGAGAGAGTTTCCTGATGTTATAGCATGGAGTTATGAAGATTTAAGAACTTATGATACTTCTATCATCACGCATAGTATTCCGCTCAAGCCAGGGAGTAGGCCATTCAGGCAGCGCTAGAGACCAGTTAACCCACTAGTGGAACCTCTCATTCATCAAGAGGTCAAGAAATTGTTATCAGTAGGAATCATATTCCCAGTGCGCCACTCAACGTGGGTCGCCAACCTAGTCCCAATTCGAAAGAAAAACGGAGAAATTAGGCTATGTGTTGATTTTCGAAACTTAAACAGAGCCTCTGAAAAGGACAACTATCCTTTGCCATCACTCGATGAGGTCTTACAAATTGTCAATGGGTCACAAATGATGTCCTTTTTGGACGGATATTCTGGGTACAACCAAGTACTTGTGGAATATGAAGATAGACTGAAAACAGCATTCACGACTAAATGGGGAACCTTTGCCTATAAGAGAATGCCCTTTCGGTTAATTAATGCAGGAACCACATTTTAGAGGGCCATGGACATCGCCTTCAGAGACTTAATTGGACAATGTATAATCATCTATATGGATGATCTGACGGTGTTTTCAAAGACGAGAGAAGACCATGTAGAAGACTTGAGGAAGGTATTTCAAAGATGTCAAAGGTATGGGATTTCCTTAAATCCGAAGAAATGCATATTCGGGGTCACCAAGGGAAAATTATTGGGTCACCTAATCACCGAGAAGGGGATATTAATTGATCCTGAACGCATAGAGGCAATCTCAAGGATCCATTTGCCTACTAACCAAAAGAAATTGCGATCTTTCTTTGGAAAGATCAATTTTGTCAGAAAATTCATCACCGGCTTTGTTGAGATAGTAAGACCTCTAAATGAGATGTTGAAGAAGGATGCCAAGATGGAGTGGACACCGTCAACGAGGAAAGCCTTTGAAGAAATCAAGCAGGCCATAGCTGACGCTCTTGTCCTGGTTAGCCCAGATTATACAGAACCTTTCTACTTATATTCCTTTGCATCAGAGCATTCTTGTGCCACAATGCTTACTCAACGAACAAAAGAGAAAGACAAGCATCCCATAGCTTTCATGAGCTCACCTGTTAAGGATGTGGAATTGAGGTACCCCAGTGTTGAGAAGTAGGCCTATGCATTGGTGAAGACCATCAAAAAATTTAGATACTACATCTTGAGGAGTAAAGTTTTTTCCATCGTCCCTGATGCGGCTGTTAAAACACTCCTAATGCAAAATGAGCCAAGAGGGAGAAGAGGAAAGTGGGTCGCCACTATCCAAGAGTACGATATTGAACTACAACCAATGAAGCTAGTCCGTGGTAAAGCTTTAACCCAAACTATGGCCATTGAAGGGCTTGGCCTTGTACAACAAACATGTGTATTGACCGACACCTCCCCAGAGGAGTGATATTATGACATCACTGCATATTTGATAAATCAAAAGTATCCTACACAAATGAATCTGGCATAAAAGCGAGCCTTCAGGCTTAAGTGCCAATGTTACATGCTTCAAGGATCAGTGCTCTACAAAAAGAACCATGAAGGAATCATGCACTGAGGAAAAATAAAATGTTTCCAAGTTCCACCATTGTACACATTTACAATTGGTTGTATATTGTTGTAAGGGTAAGGAGGATAATTAAAAAATGTATTGTAATTGCTAGAGTTGAGGATGATCATATGCTTTTTGTGTGGAAAACTATGACTTCTCAACTATTGTGTGAATGTTTCTCTTTTCAATTATTTTGCATGCCATCATAAGGGATCAAGTCAATTGAACATAGATCAGAGAAATTCAGCATGTTTGGGTGCAAAAGAGGACCATGCCTAGCATGAAAATACCTATCGAGACCTGTTGGAATAATTCGTTTGGTCACACAAGTTACAAAAAGAAAGTTGCATGACATTGCAACATTACACTGTTTGCATTTGACACTTTTTCCAACAAGTGAAAACTAGAAACCATGAGAAGATGAATTTGAGATAACAAAAATTGAGAGAGGTTATTGTATAGGATCCCAACAAGATCTCGTAGGCTCAAATGAAGAGTTTGTAAGCATCATAGTTTCTGAGTAATAGCCCATCAAAGATTGTAGTCATTTTGCACTTTGGACCCTTAATGGATCGAGTTGATTGAATGTGGAGTAGAGTGATTTGGCATGTTTGAGTATGAAAAAAGACTATTCCTAGCATAAAAAATACATATTAAAATGCATTTAAATATTTTGTTTGGTCACACGAGTTGTAGAACAAAAGTTGCACCACTTTGCAACTTTACATTACTTATATTTGACACCTTTTTCATCAAGTGAAAACTAAAAACTATGGGAAAATGACTCCAAGATAACAAAAACTGAGAGTGGTTATTGTAGAGGGGCCCAACATGATCTCATAGATTCAAATGGAGAGTTTTTTAATGTCATCATCTCTGAGTAATATTCCATCAAAGATTGTTTCCCTTTTGCACTATGGACCTTGAAGGGATCAAGGCGGTTGAACATAGCTCATAGTGACTCGACATGTTTGCATGTAGGAAATGACCATTCCTATCATAAAAATACCTATCCAAATCCGTTGGAATAGTTTGTTTGGTCACACGATTTGTAGAATGAAATTTTCACCACTTTGCAACTTTACGCTACTTGCATTTGACACTTTTTCCATCAAGTGAAAACTGAACACCACGGGAAAATGACTCCAAGATAAAAAAAAATTGAGAGAGATTATTATAGAGGGTCCTAATGCAATATTCTAGGCTTAGACGAAGAGTTCATAAGAATCATGGTTTCTAATTATTAGCCCACCAAAGATTGTTGCCCTTTTGCATTTTGGACCCTTAAGGGATTGGGCTGGTTCAATGTAGCTCAGAGTGATTTGACATGTTTGAGTGTGAAGAAAGACCATTCCTAGAATAAACATACCCATCTGGATGTGTTGGAATAATTTTTTTGGTCACACGAGTTAGAGAATGAAAATTGCACCACTTTGCAACTTTATACTGCTTGCATTTGACACTTTTTCCTTCAAGTGAAAACTAGACACCATGGGAAAATGACTCTAAGATAACAAAAACAGAGAGAGGTTATTATAGAGGGACCCAACATGATCCCCTAGGCTTATATGAATATTCTGTAAGTGTCATAGTTTCTAAGTAATATCTTGTCAAAGATTGTTTCCCTTTTGCACTTTCAACCCTTAAGGGATCGAGTCAGTTGAATGTAG
Source organism: Sequoia sempervirens (assembly GCA_007258455.2). Classification (NCBI taxonomy): domain Eukaryota; kingdom Viridiplantae; phylum Streptophyta; class Pinopsida; order Cupressales; family Cupressaceae; genus Sequoia; species Sequoia sempervirens. The sequence continues at coordinate 12,604 of VDFB02354040.1, forward strand.
CTCAGAGTGATTCAACATGTTTTTTTTTAAAAGATGACCATTTCTAGTGTAAAATTACCCATCTATACATGTTGGAATAGTTTTTTTGGTCACACAAGTTGCAAAACAAAAGTCGCACAACTTTGCAACTTTACACTAGTTGCATTTAACAATTTTTCCATCAAGTGAAAACTAGACACCACAAGAAAAAAACTCCTAGATAACAAAAATGAGAGAGGTTATTGTAGAGGGGACCAACATGATCCGATAGGTTTTGATGGAGAGTTTTTAAGCATCATGGTTTCTGAGTAATAATCTGTCAAAGATTGCTTCCCTTTTGCACTTTGGACCATTATGGGATCGAGCTAGTTGAACGTAGCTCAGAGTGATTTAGTGTGTTTGAGTGTGAATGAGGACCATTCCTAGCATAAAATTACCCATCCAAATGTGTTGGAGTATTTTTTTGGTAAAAAAAGTTACAAAACAAAATTTGCACCACTTTGCAACTTTACACTGCTTACATTTCACACTTTTTCCATTAAGTGAAAACTGGACACCACAAGAAAACTACTCTGAGATAAGAAAAAAAAAGATATATTCTTGTAGAGGGGCCCAATGTGATCCCATAGGCTTGGAAAGAAAGTTCGTAAGTGTCACGATTTTCATGTAATAGCTCGTCAAAGATTGATGCCCTTTTTCACTTTGAACCCTTAAGGGATCGAGCTAGTTGAACGTAGCTTAGAGCGATTCAACATGTTTAGGTGTGAAAAATGACCATGCATAGAGTAAAATTACCCATCCAGACATGTTGGAATAGTTTTTTTGTTCACATGAGTTGCAGAACTAAAGGTGCACCACTTTGCATCTTTACACTACTTGCATTTGACACTTTTTCCATCAAGTGAAAACTAGACACCATGGGAAAACAACTCTAAGATAACAAAAAAAAGGAGAGGTTATTGTAGAGGGGCCCAACATGATCTCATAGGCTCAGAAAAAGAGTTCGTAAGCATCATGATTTATGAGTAATAGCTCGTCAAATATTGCTTTCCTTTTGCACTTTCGACTCTTAAGGGATCGAGCTAGTTAAACATAGCTCAAAGTGATTTAGAATATTTAGACATGAAAGAGGACCATGCCTAGTGAAAAAACACCCATCTGGATGTGTTGGAACAATTCGTTTGGTCACACGAGTTCCAGAACAAAATTTGCACCACTTTGCAACTTTACACTACTTGCAATTGACACTTTTTCCATCAATTCAAAACTGGACACAACAGGGAAAAAACTTTGAGATAACAAAAACCAAGAGAGGTTCTTGTAGAGGTGCCCTACATGATACCGATGCCTCAGACAAAATACTTGTAACTAACATGGTATCTAGGTAATAGGCCGTCAAATATTGCTACCCTTTTGCAATTTAGACTGTTAAGGGATTACGTTGCATGAGTTACAAATGTTTGAAGGCACCAATAAATTTCAAAATTTGAGTAAATATTAGTAGAAATTTTTATTTGAATATGTTGTATGCTATATTGATATTGATAAATAATCATTAGGTTGATTTTTTTTTATAAATGATTTTTTTATAATAAGTTAGTCAATTGGTGCTAGTTATAATAGGGAGAGAATAAACAAAGAAAAATAATTATTAGTAACCATCATTGGTTATTACAATCACTATATTAATAATATGATGTTTACAATAAAATGACATTTATATGGTTGTTTTATTTCTATTTTTTGTGCTACAATTTTCTAATATTCTTCATACAGCGTTTTGAAACACATGTACTTCTACTTGTAGGCATAATTCCTTAGGTACTCTATTCTCATAGATATTTTACAATGTCACTCATACATTTGAGATTCTCTTATAATGTCTACATCATAGGTGCTCATGATGAGGCTAACTTTAAATGAGTAACTTGAGATTCCCACATTAAGCTTCACATGCGCTTTTATAATGGCTTCACATAAGAATTGAGATTTGTCAAGATCATCAAAATATGGATGTTTCATTGATTTTTTGGCTAAGATTCTCTTGGATGGTTCATAAATCAGCATTTTCTACAAGGGGACACCAATAAATTTTTAGTGGGTTATTACAAATAGGAAAAGTAAAAGAAGAAAAAGAAAGAGCATCCAAAATGGAAATGAAATGAAAATATATGGAAGGTACTTACATAAAACAAATCCACACCATTTGGTTCCAACTCAATGATAGCAAGGCTTAAATCTTTATGCTTCCATTCACGATAGACATGCCACTCTCTCAACTTAGTCACTCCTAGCCATACATCTTCATTGTGAGTTCCAAGATACCTATTGCACACAATAGCCTCTCATGAATAGAACATGAATAGAACGTAACCAAAATATTACTTTACAAAATTTTGAAAACTTGTAACCTATTATAAAAATAACACAATTTAATCTTCCACTTAGTTTACTTATCTATTGAGAATATCCTACATAATTTTTTTTGTATATTTTTGAGAAAAAAAATACCATTGAACTTTATATCCTTTGCCACAATTCTAAACATAAAGTGTGCTACATTTGCAAGTTTGATAACTTCATCAATCATGTACATACATGATATAAACATTAGATGATAGCATTTGCATCATAGCATTTGCATCATACAAATTAATGTGCATACAAGTATAAATTAATAAGAACCAATGTGCATACTTACAAATTAATCCAACGAACCATCGAGTTCTACTCTACTCTTTATTGTGTCAAGTATTTCCTCATGGTCAGACTCATAGATCTTCCACAAGGTCTTGTTCAAAGTTCTACTCCCATATTTGGTCAAATGAACATTTGATTCCATGAGAAGGTTTGACTACTGAAGAATCTTTTGATGCATGTCAAGGTCCTGAAATAGCCAATATTTAACACTCTTATGTGGGTACCGTTTAAGCCACATTCTAGTAACAACAACTGAGCTTATAGGGTATTCAATGTTTTCTCCATCTATAATTGGGGCCTTGAATTTTTTTTTGGCCTCAACATAGAGATACAAGTAATATTTTATTCCCTCTTCATTGTCTTCATCTACAATAACTACAAAAACATGCCCTAGATTCATATGTGCAACAAATCTTTTGAAATTAGTCAACATTACAAATACACTACAAAGTAAGATAACAATAGGAATTTCAAAAACTAAGCAAGTAGATATATTACTTAGTTGAACTAGATCTGATATGTGGTCAAAGTCGACTAATGAATCCGTTTATGTTAGTTCCAATGTCGTCGGAGGGTGATACACGTGAAGTGGGATAAGATAAATTAATGACCATTTCTCAACCCACTCCTTTGACTCATAATCATCCTAGACTTGCATTATACATGAAGAACAAAAGCATGCCATCTTTTGTGTATTGATACTCCATGAACCTACATCTGAGATAAGGAAAGAGTATAGCTCACTCAATCCTATTAGTGTAAAACAATCCTCATATGGTGCAATATTAGTATCATCCATCAACCAAAAGAATATACGAACTGAAGACCTACCTTCATTACCTAGACCTATCGAAGCATTACACCACTTGATGATTGATTTTTCATCTATCGACTTTGCATTTCCTTTATAATTTATCTTTTCTTGTGCTAATGCTCTCTTCACACATGCTCCTACACCATCATGCTCCCCTTTTTCCTTGCCCAACCTCATAAAATTTCCACATACGTTAAACACCTGTAATGACATGCATCCTGCACAACCAGGAGAACATGCATAAGTTCTTGAACTATGCTACACATTTATCCAACCATATTATATATCGACTGTATGTTATTCCCCTCTAATCCAAATCACTATAGAACATATGGAAGCAACCTTGCACGAACTCTAGAGAATGCATGTTATCATCACTAATATAAAATTGATACTCCATCAATACTACACTGTAGGAAAATGGACCCTTGTCATTTTCATGGTCTTTTAGGAATTGTTTCATGATGTTTGGTATATTTTTCTCTATTTTTATACTGTAACATGGCTTGAACATGGATATTTAGGTGTATACACCTAAAAATGGTCACATCACATAGTCTGGTAATTAATTAAATATTTTTAATATTTAATTAAATCTTTGAGTTCAATTTGCGTATAAATAAATTTAAATAATTTATTTATATTTGTTCATTCTTTGATTTTGATTAAATAAATAAGTTTATTTAAATCACTTTTTATTTAATTAAATAAATATTACGATTTATTTATATTAATTATCATTTAATCTTGGCTTGAATATTTTATTCAATTAAAGATTAAATTCTTCTAATATCCACTCACAATTAAATATTCTAAATATTTAATTAAATTCTTCTAATATCCATTCACAATTAAATATCTCAAAATATTTAATTAATTCTTCTAAAGTCACATCACAATTAAATATTCCAAAATATTTAATTAAATCTTCTATAGTTCCAAAATCAAAAATCAAACTCACATAAATGAAATTAAATAAATTTATTTATTTAATAAATTTGGGGATTATCTTCAGCAACCGTGAAACAAACTGCCAAAATAGAAAAAATAATATCTCTGTTCCTGTGCAAGCTTGTTCCCGTGGGTTGAAGACAGGCTTCCATTCTTCTCTCCAACCTCACAACATTCTCCATTTTCCTCTCAACCTCTCCATCTCTCACCATTCAAACTTACCAGACAACCTCACAACCGTTGATCCTTTCCAGCCAAGATTTTTCCTGCAAAAAGCTATAAAAGGATTGTCGGGTCTTTGCAATCACAGAGAAACTTTCAATAGGAAAATTATAGTCAATTTGCAATAGCATAGCCTTCTACTATTCACAGCATTCTAGTCTCATAGCATAGCATAGAATCATAGCATATCATGGCTTATTCACCTCATATCATAACATCTACAATCCATAGCCCCTGTGCATATCCATGTCAGCATTTTCACTCCACCAGCATATAGCATAGAGAAGCTCTTTCCTTTGCACACTCGTTCTATAGGTTGCCATTTGGAGAAGCCTTGCTTACACAATCTGACAACAACAGCTTCAAACAAATCCTGGAGATAGAGGAAGATGGAAAGGCTCTAAAGAAAGTTCTGTTTATTTGATTTCATTTCAAATTATCTCATTTTCTTCAGTTTAATGTTCCATTTATGTGTTTTTGTTATTTCATTTTGATACTAACATATAACATACACATTTTTGGCACCCACTGTGGGGCATTTGCCCCAATTTTAACACTTTATTGTAGATTTTCCTGATAGGTTACAGCCAAAAATAGTGGATTAGCGCAATAAACACTTTTCAAGAAAATTCATACCCAGTTCAGTTCCCTTAAAGCATCCTGCAGCGCCCTTGAAGCATTTTGCAGCACCCGTGAGCCATCCTGCAGTGCCTGTGAAGCATTCTACAGTGCCCGTGAGCCATCCTACAGTGCCCATAAGCCATTTTGCAGTGCCCATGAGCCATCCTGCAGCGCCCGTGAATAATCCTGCAGCGCCCGTGAATAATCCTGCAGCGCCCATAATGTCTATTATACCGCATTTTTGAAAAACCTGCAAACTATAAATTGTAATTTAAATATAGCTTGACTGAATCCGATGCGACCGCGAATAGTAACAAACTTTAAATGGAATTAAGCAATCCTAGGGTAGTCACATAAATGGAATTAAGCAATCCTAGGATATTCACTTCACTTTTAATTTTGGGCTAAAAAGAATTTCATGTTTTTGTGAAGCAAAATCTTCACCTAGCATAGCAAATTTTTATTTTGGGCTTAAAACTAAATCTTTGTTTGCTTTGCTGAAACGGTGATAGGCCTATGCTCTCCCCTTAATTGGGTGATCAAAATGCCAAACTCATATATTTCCCTTTATGCAATTTCTAGCTTTGTTAAAACCTTTTAGAGAGCCTGCTCTTGTGGGAAAAAGTACTCACCCAAGAGGAATGACTCAAGTGGGTTCAAGCCAAAAAGCCAGGCTATTCCACCCCACTCTAAAATTTAAAGCAAATTTGGGGAAACCCTCTTTTGATAGTAGTGTGCATTGATAACCATCCCCAAAGCCTTTGTTCTAAAGGTAGGGAGGTCTCTTGAGGGAGTCTATCATTTTCCGCACCGAACGGAAACCCTTACTATGAACCTAGTGTGTATCCAACTCGTCGGGCCTAACGCCATAATAATCACAACCTAGGGGAGGGAAGACCTACCCCCAAGATACTCACCATATAACTACCAAGGATTGCTTGCTCAGGGATCTGGTATCCACTTTCTCATCACTCCGGAAGTATGCACCTAAACACTCTGTTCAATCGCGCCCCTCAAAGACAATGAATCCATGGTTTCCCATCAATGTTTCTTAACACGGGCCAAGCCGATCACCACTTTAATCCACCCTGATAAACCAAGATGAAACCGCCTGGATCCTCATCCAAACCCAAGTGTTCACCCCTAAACCCGATCACGCACCGACGCCCAGCACTCAAAATCAACTATTTGCATTAAATTGCTTGATGTGTTTCAATACATTAATTCAGTTAAGATCATCCAACACTTGTGATCACCTTGATTACTCTCATGTTACGAAATTGGAAATCCACAACTTTTGTTAATAAATCCATTCTCAAAAGAATAAAAAAGCCAAAGAAATCCCTTAGCTACAAGAAACTATTGAAGAAAAGATGATTCTTGTATCAAAGCCAAAAAGTTTTACTCAAATATAGAACCTTTCTTCATCGATATCATGACTGTGTTAGAGGTTTCACTGATGATTATGCTATAGAACCTTTGTACTCACAAGATTTCTTTTAAAGAAGAGCCCTTTCTCAAAGGCACAACCATAGTCAACGTATTTGTTTCTGTTATATTCCCCAACCTGCAATTGAATATTCTACTCATCCAAATCAAATTCTGCAATAGAGAACTCAAATAACATTAGGCATTCATCACAAAATCCATCCTTTTATGAAACTAGGATCAAACTTCATAAAGTGCAAAATCATCCTTTTCTTGATCTTTTGCTTAAATTCCCTCCAACGCGATTTTCATCCTTTCAATTAGGGAACAACACAAGCTAAAGATTAGAAAACTTTGTAAGTCATAGAATCTTCATTCTATCCTAACTTTCATACCTATCACAAATTGCAATATTTCATTCCTTTTGATCAAAATTTAGTAGAATTTGGAACAAAACTTATGCATGTCTTCACGAGATCTCAAAAACACATGGGAAAAGACGAAGGAGAAACCACTACAAGCAAAATGGATGACCATACTGAGAAAGAAGAGGATACATTTAATGTTGATGAATTAATAGAGGAAAAGCTTCAAGAAGTGGAGCAAGATCCCCAATTCCATACTCTTATGGAAAGAATTTTAGAATGAAACAAAGAAAGATATTTTCTTTCATTAGCTAATCAAGGAGCTAAGTTACCTCACAATTTTGATATAGAAGGGATTAAAAAGAATCTTGAAACTCCTCCTACTGACTTTAGTGCCCTTACTCAATAGATAAAAGAATTACAAGGGAAAATAAAGGAGATGCAAGGGGGTACAACAAAGAAGTATGTTTTGTAAGACATATCTCCTTATCCATTCGATAGGAGTCTTCAAATAATTCCTTTTCCAAAACATTGCAAAATCCCTAAATATGATAGGTACAATGGAAAAACTGATCCCACTAACCATGTGAGGGATTTCTGAAATATGAGTCTAGAATTTGCCTATGACAATACTTAATGTGATTATTTCCATGAAGTCTAGGTATACAATCCATGGAGTGGCTTTCTAAGATCACTCCACCCATCAAAACCTTTGAGGAGTTAATAAATCAGTTTATATCACAATACTCCTACAACATCCAACACCAGATAACAATGCTTGATCTTTGTAAAGTGAAAACAAAAGTAGCAGAATCCTTCACTACATTTTTGCAAAGGTGGTGAATATTGTTTGCACAATATTCCCATCCTATTCCTGAAAAGGAAAAGATGGATATCTTCATCAATAGCCTA
>VDFB02354041.1:0-43252 GCA_007258455.2 Sequoia sempervirens
GCTTGCTTCTTCAAATCAGTTATATACTTTTGACCCTTGTTCTCAAAGGAAATTGTGTTCTTTGTTATGTCCCCGTAATCATAACAATAAAATAACGAAATACATATTATCAACTATTCAATATCATTATAATTATAAAAGGATAATATTATAATTGTAATTATCATATATAACATCATAAATATCAAAATATAAATACTTTAAATATTATAACCATTATGATATAATACTAAAATATATATAAATTTAATATAAACCAATAAAATCAATTTATAGTTATAATACTAAAATAAAGCATATGATATATATTAATATATAATATCATACAAACAAACATGGACATCTACATGAAATTTACGAACTCGTCTCATCAAATCGAGAGAGGGGTCAAATGCATATTATTGACAGTGATGGTTCCTTGAAAGGCTTGCCTAAATAAGGAAAGGGAATATAATCGAAAGAAAATATATCATCTTGGTCTCGAACCAATGACCAAGCCCGGGAAACAAGCAACCTCAAATTGCTGCACAAGAAACCCATGTCGAACACAGTGAGGAATAATTGGAGGATTTGTGGACTTAGAAAGGATCGGGTGTCTTCAAATATCGTAGGGTAGTCAGCGCCAACCAAAAAATGTTCATTTGTCTAAGACATGAATAAATCAAACACGAGATTGGTAGAGGCAGTAGCAAATATACTACTAAAGAGCGGTTAGTATTTCAAAGAAGTCATAACTAATATTAACCGGAAGACATAACCCTTTGAATGATCATCTCAATACCAAGAGATACACCCTTCCCTTTAAAACATAGAGATATAAAGACCAAAAGAAGAGCGAGGAGAGGGGGAGAGAATAAGGACATTCCTGCATAATATATATTTTATACAATATCAGCCTGTATCAAATATCAGTGCATAAATTTAAAGGAGACATTTCAGAAACAACCCAATATCAGATGCTCCCATTTGTATGATATTCACATAGCTAGGTCTTGAGGAATTCATTTAAGCAACGATTATTCCTCTTATTAGAATAGCATTCTGGCATCAATCCTCATATCAACCTGCATCAAAACGTCACTACTACTGCCACCATCATAATAACCAATCCTTATGCATACACACCGTTCGGTCTAAGTATAATTATTAGCTAAAATTGCCTTATTGATATAAATTAATAGCTTAACCTACAATACAAATAGCCCGAATTCATAATAATCCCAAAGGGGACATTACATCTTTTTAAGAGTTGTGATCGGCTTTAGCTTCTATCAACCAACCCCAACCCAACAATGTGTTGTATGCTTTCTTCCGTAATGAAACAACCTCAAAATCCAACAAAAATTCTTGGGTTCCAATAATTACCTTTTGGCCTATTAAAACTCCAAGTACCTTAATACTTTGTTGATCTACACCCACCAGTTGAAAAGTTGGGGGCCAAATGGTTGGCTTGCTCAAACTTCTCCAAGTGTTTTTCAGAAGTATGTTTATGCCAAACCTGCCATCAACAATTATATTTGTGAGATTCCTTCCCAGGATCTCCATATTCACCATTGCTGGTTTCTTTGTTATGTTGATTGCGAATAGCATTGGATCAATCATTTGGTTTCTTGATAATGGAGCTTTAGCTATTGGGTCTTCATTCTTGCCAAATTCCAAATGGGTTGTAGCATGCACCATCTCATTGTTCTTTGATACAATAGCCTTTTAAAGTACAGGAATAATTTGTAATAAATCCACAATTTTAATTGGTATAGTAGATTGAAGTACTCACCTTGTAATATTTGTATTGAATTGTAATTGATTTGTTACTGTACTTGCATTCACATTTGAATGCCTTCATTTCTTAACCATAACATTCCACACTTTGACCCTTACTTTATGGAGCCCTTCTTTTTTTGTATGTGGATTTAGGTACATGACATTATTTGCTTGGGTGTGAGTAACAACTAATACTTCATTACGCCTTACATCAATCATGTTGACATTGACCTTTTGCTTTAGACATCCAATGTCTTCATGGTCTCTAGGTCCACCATTTGCACAATAGTTGCAATTTGTCCTATTTGTGTTGACAAATTCTCGCAAAGTGTCCCCATTCATTACATTGCAAATGCCAATTGCACATATTCCAATTTCTTTAATTTAGAGGCAACATAGGCTAAGGGAAAATGCAAGTTGACAAGTGGTGCTCCAAATCCAATAGCAAAATGTGAAGATCCTCAATAAAAACAACTTTGCTCTCAACTCAGATTTAGAGGGAAAAAAAAAAATCACTCCAATGGAGAAACTTGAGAAAATAATCTACTCCAAGATATATATATATATATATATATATATTCTGCTTATACTTTGATAAATGTACTGGCTGTAGGTGATCGATATATATTCAGATACAAGTGAACAGTAAGAATGGCGTTAAACAGACTATATGCTGCCAACAATAGATCGATCAATAGTTTTTAAATAATACTAATCGGATCTGTTAAAGTGTTGATTGAGTCTGAGATGAACTCGATTACATGTGATGTAATGGTGTAATATATAATGTCCAATATGAGTTGGGTCTGGTATGAAGGCCGAATATCATTGAGTCTCTACACACGCCTCCTCCTCTTAGATTGATGAGATGATAATCACCTTTTGCTATTTTTCCAGCGATGCTCTCTTTTTGTATTCTCCTATATGTCTTTCCTTCCTCTGTCTACCTTCTAGTTATACTTGTTCTCTCCAGTCGCGACTGGTGAAGACATGTCGACTAGATTTCAGACGTATCTCTTCAAATCAACTCCAGTTGCTATTGTTGGCCTTTAGACATGACTTTTCTTAATCGACGTAAATTGAACTGCATTAGATATTGATTAGTAAACAAATCGATTGTATATATATTGACATTTAATATATTATATGTAGATATGTGTATATATATATGATCTGGGTAATTTATTTGTATAATTATAGAAGATATTGAATCTAATTTCAGCGTATACTTATCTGGTTTGATGGGGACATCACAAGTCTCCCCCGCTTGACATTGCTTGTCCTCAAACAATTTTCATAAGTTTCTTCTTCCTTGATCTCTTGATGTTTTTGGCTGGTACAATGATCTTCATCTTGGAAAAGGATTGTAACATCTTGTTACAACTAATCTCTGTCCAAGCCTTCTGGATACCTCACTATGGAAAATATCCAGCCTACCTAGGAAAGGACACATTTCTTCCAAGCCCTCGAAATACCTCTAAAGGATATCCAATCCTAGGAAAGGGGTTATGTCACCTTGTCCTAGGCCCTCGGGACTCCTTTCTCATTGGTATTCAATCCTAGATGTGACACTTCTCTCTCCATCTTGGAAAAAGATTGTAACATCTTGTTACTACTAATCTCCTTCCAGGCCTTCTGGATACCTTGCTATGGAGTATATCCAGCCTTCCTAGGAAAGGACACATTTCTTCGAGGCCCTCGGAATACCTCCAAAGGATATCCAATCCTTGGAAAAGGAGGTATGTCACCTCATCCTAGGCCCTTGGGACACCTTTCTCATGGGTATTCAATCTTGGATGTGACACTTCTTCCCAGGCCTTTGGAATACCTTTTTGAAGGATATCCAATCCTAGGAGAAGGGATTGTGTTACCTCTTCCTAGGCCCTCGGGATACCTTCAAGGGTCATCCAATCCTAGGAAAAGGGGTTGTGCTACCTCTTCCTAGGCCCTTGGGATGCCCTTCTTAAGGGTATTCAAATCCTAGGGAAAGGAATTGTGTCACCTCTCCCTAGGTCTTCTGGATAACTCATTATGGAGTATATCCAGCCTACCTAGAAGAAGACACATTTCTTCCCAGGCCCTTGGAATACCTTTGAAAGGATGTCCAATCCTAGGAAAGGGGTTATGTCACCTTGCCCTAGGCCCTCGGGACACCTTTTTCAAGTGTATTCAATCCTAGGCATGTCACTTCCTCCCAGGTTCTCTTCCTTAAGGGTGTCCAATCTTAGGAAAGGGTTTGTGTTACCTTTTCCTAGGCCCTTGGGATACCCCTTTATGAGAACTCAATCCTAGAAAAGGGGGTTGTGTCGCCCTTCCTAGGCCCTCTGGATATCATATTCCTAAGTATATCCAGCCTTAAGCCTTTATATGCATATTATCCTCATGTCCTGTGCTCTTACAAAAATAATATCTTATTAACTCATTTGAAGGTTTTACATCCAAGAATTCATCTCTTGTTTTAATCAAGAGCCATCATGTTTTGCTGTTCCTGAGCTTTATCCTTAAAGGTCTTAATAGTTTCTTCTCTTTCCCATGTAGCATCATCTTCAGGGAGTCCCTTCCATTTAATTAGGAACTCGGTGATAACTCTATTCCTTAATCTCTTCTCTCTAGTGTCAATGATAAATTCTGGTTCTAAGGTGACTTGTCCCTCTTCATCTAGAGGAGGTAACTCAGTGTAGGGAAGGACCTGTTTCCCAAGGACCCTTTTCAGCCTGGATACATAGAAGACATTGTGGATTTTGCTATGCTCCGGAAGTTCCAACTCGTAGGCGACCTTGCCTACCCTTCTTGTAACTTTGTAAGGACCATAGAATTGGGTTTTTAACTTTTCAGCCCCATTCTTTTTGATTGATGTCTGTTTGTATGGATGTAGCCATAGAAAGACTAAATCTCCAATTTCAAAAATTCTTTCTATGCGGTGACGATCAACATAGATTTTTTGTTGGTTCTGGGCTTGCCTCAAATTCTCTCTAAGGGTCTTCATGAGATCAATGTTCCTTTGTATGAAGTCCTGTGCATTTTGTACTTTGCTCTCCTAGGTGACCAAGTGTCCAAAGGAAGGGGCTACATATCCATAAAGGGCCTTAAAAGGGCTCATTCCAATTGACATATGGTGGGTGGTATTATAACAATGCTAGCCCAAGTGTAGCCATTTTATCCATGCTGTTTGTTGACCTGTCACATAGTTCCTCAGGTAACCCTCTACCCACTTGTTAACTATTTCTGTTTGCCCATCAGTCTATGGGTGGTAGCTTGTGCTTGGGGTTAGATTGGTTCCTACTAGTCTGAATACTTCTTGCCAAAATTGGCTAAGAAATTTACTATCTCGATTACTGATGACTACTTTAGGTATCCCATGAAGACGAAAAACTTCCTTAAAGAATAATTCTGCTACTTGAGAAGCTTTGTAATCTGATGAAATGGAAAATAAATGAGCATACTTAGAAAGCCTGTCCACTAACACATAAATACTATCTTTCCCATGTACCTTGGGCAATCCAGTTATGAAGTCCATCGAGATGCTTACCTATTTCTGGTTGGGAATGGGTAGGGGTTGTAATAGTCCTACTGGATGTCTTTGCTCTACTTTATTTTGTTGACAAGTCATGCGCTCTTGTACATGCTTGAGCACATCTCTCTTCAACCCTTTCCATGAATACATTTCTCTAATCTGTTTGTATGTTTTGTAGTAGCCTTGGTGACTTGCCAAAGGACTATAATGAAACTCCTTAATAATTTTGTTCTTAATTCGATTGCGGAATGAGAAATATCCTTCCCTTATATAAGATAAGATCATCCCATATCTTGTACTCCTCGTTTGGCATCTTTCCTTTCAAGATCTCAAAGGCTTGTGTATCTTTGGCATACTCCGCAACAATATCATTCTTCCAATCCTTGGAGGTGCTTGTGATGGTGTTGAGGTGGGGTCGCCTGGATAATGCATCTGCCACCTCCTTGCTGGTTCCCTTCATGTATTCTATGTCAAAGTCATAGGCTTGTACTCAGCTCACCCATTTTTGTTGACGATCATTGAGATCCTTTTGGTGCATGAAGAACCTCAGACTATTGTGATCTGTTCGAATGATGAATTTCCCATAGACTAGGCATTGTTTGAATTTGGCTAAGGCATGCATGATAGCCAACATCTCCTTGTCGTATATGGAGTAGTGCTTCTCAGTCTCTGCTAGCTTCTGACTTTCAAAGGCTATAGGATGATTCCTTTGCATGAGAATTGTGCGAATTCCTTCTCCGGAGGCATCACAATGTAATTCAAGTGGTAGTGTGAAATCAGGAATGGCAAGGATAGGGCAGGAGCTCATGGTTTCCTTGAGTTGTTCAAAAGCTTGCTGTGCTTGGTTGTTCCATATAAAGGCTCCCTTCTTTGTCAAGTTTGTGAGTGGAGCGGCTAACTTGGAGAAGCCTTTTACAAAATGCCTATAGTAGCTACATAATCCAACAAAACCCCTTAGTTGAGTCAACAACCTTGGCTTGGGCCATTGTTTGATGGCCTTAACCTTCTCGTCATCTACGCTTACTCCTTTTGCATTGATCTTGTGACCCAAATAGAGTATCTCTTCCATCCCAAACTCACAGTTTGACATTTTTGCATAAAGTGACTCTGATTCCAAGATGCTTAAAACTTCCTCAATGTGGCGGAGGTGCTCCTCCCATGTCTTGTTGTATATCAAGATATCATCAAAGAAGATTAGCAAGAACTTCCATAAGTGTTGGCGGAAAATATGGTTCATGCACGATTGGAAGGTGGCTGGAGCGTTGGTGAGACCGAAGGGTAGAAACTCATAATGCCCATATTGGCATGTAAATGCTATCTTAGGTACATCCTCCTTCTTCATCCTGATTTGGTGATATCCCGAGCGTAAATTGATTTTGGAGAAATATCTTGCTCCATGTAACTCATCCAATAGTTCATCTATTCTTGGAATTGGATACTAATTCAGATGATGCAAAGGGACTATTACTTGGCTGAATATGCCCCATTTCCAGCAATTCTTTAATTGTCTTCTCAATCTCTTCTTTGAATTTTTGTGGATGCCTATATGGGGTGGTTATCACTGGCTTAGCTCCTTCTTCCAATTCTATAGGGTGTTCAAAACCTCTCTTCGTGGGTAGACAAGGAGGAATATCTCCAAAAATATTCTTGTGTCTCCCTAGAATAGGTTGGATGTCAATGTGAACAGCTTGCTCATGGGAAGATGATTTGTCCAACACCATGCATTGTGCTATCCATTCTCCTTGACTGTGCCTTACAATTCTCTCCATCCTTTTGCATGATACTATTTTGGGAGATCCATTTGGTAATCCTCTAAGTGTAACTTCTCGCCCATTGTGCTTGAAGCAGATCTCTAGGTTCGGATTGTCCATAGTAAATCTTCCTAGGGAATTGATCCAAGGCATTCCTAGAATCACATCGTTGTGTAAGTTCACCACATAAAAATCTCCTGTTATATTATGACCATCCAAAGTAATTTCTAGCTGTGGAATGATCTTTGAGCATTGATCCGTGGCTCCATTTGCGAGAGCTACCTTGAAACCTTGAAATTTTTGAGTCTCTAATCTTCTTTTGGCCACTAAGCTTTTGCTGATAGAGTTGTGGGAGGCCCCACTATCTACCAAGGCAATAATTTTCTGCCCCTTAAGTGTACCCTTGATTTGAAAGGGTCTATGCTCACTTGCTTGGGAGATAACAACCAAGGTTCCTTGCTCCTCTGGTTCCCATTTTGTCTTTTTGGTGGGGGCTTCTCTTGAATCTTCTTCCCAAGTCTCCTCTATCTTGTGTATTTGTCCTTTCTTGCACTTGTGGTCCTATCCCCAAGGCTCCTTGCATTTGAAGCATGGGCCTTGATCTATTAACTCTCTTCTTCGTTTGTGTGCCTCCTTGTCAAGGCATCGGTGCCCTTTGGTCCAAGGTTCATTGCAAAAGTGACAAGTCCTTCTATCATCTCTCCTTGCTTGGTCTTGTTTAGGTTGAGATTTGTATGAAGGCTGCTTTGCTTTTTCTTTGGGAGAACTGGATTCTACCTTGATGGCCCTTTGAATTGCTTCCCCAATGGTTTGGGGCTCCAAGGGATTTACTATATTCTTGATTGACTCCTTGAGTCCTTCAATGAATAGATAGGTAAGCCTCCTTTGAGATAAATCAAGGACCATGACTGCTATTCTTTGGAATTCATTTGCGTACTCTTCCACTGTTCCTTGTTTCCTAAGTTGGGAAAGCTCCTTGAAATACCACTTGGGATGCCTTTGGTCGAATCTGTTAATGAGTCTTTGAGTAAACTCACTGTAGGTGTTTACATTTTGGTGTCCTTGCGTGATGAGTCCATGGTGCCACCAATCGTGGGCTATCTCTGATAGGTGTAGGACAACAAATTTGATGGCATCTTCTTCGGTCATGGGGCTGAGGGAGAGATAAGTATCCAGCTTTTGAACCCATGATTGAGCAGTGATCTTCCCGGAACTGTAAAAGAAGGGATATGTCATCTTATTGACTCGAGATTTGAGGACTTTGCTGATATGATTCTTCCCTTTGCTAGCATTGGCTTGAGTCTTGACTTCATAATACTCTTTGAAGGGCACTAGTTTTTGAACCGCTGGGTCTAATGCTGCATAGATAAGTGCGATATCTTCTACACTATATGAGTTTTGTTCTTCCACTTCTTCTACGACATTTTTGCTTGGAAGGAAAGGAGGCATGGTTGGTCTTTGAGAGGAGCTTTGAGTCGAATGTTCGTTCTCAGAATGATTTGATTGTACCTCCTTCCTTGGATTGGCTCTTTCTTGTGTGTGGTGGCTATTTATGCTTTGAAGAGTTATAAAAATGAGCTGGTTGGTCTTTTTGAATCTTTCATTGGTTTGCTCCATGAAGTTTTTCAACTCTTGGGCTAGCTGGTCTGCTATGTTTCCCTTTTGATGATAGGTCTGCATTTTCTTGTCTTCCAACAGGTTGGTAGGACTGATGCTCTGATACCATTGTGAAGATCCTCAATAAAAACAACTTTGCTCTCAACTCAAATTTAGAGGGAAAAAAAAAATCACTCCAATGGAGAAACTTGAGAAAATAATCTACTCCAAGATATATATATATATTCTGCTTATACTTTGATAAATGTACTGGCTGTAGGTGATCAATATATATTTAGATACAGGTGAACAGTAAGAATGACGTTAAACAAACTATATGCTGCCAACAGTAGATTGATCAATAGTTTTTAAATAATACTAATCGGATCTATTTAAGTGTTGATTGAGTCTGAGATGAACCTAATTACATGTGATGTAATGGTGTAATATATAATGACCAATATGAGTCGGGTCTGGTATGAAGGTCGAATATTACTGAGTCTCTACACACGCCTCCTTCTCTTGGATTGATGAGATGATAATCACCTTCTTCTATTTTTCCAGCGATGCTCTCTTTTTGTATTCTCCTATATGTCTTTCTTTCCTTCGTCTACCTTCTAGTTATACCTGCTCTCTCTAGTCGCGGCTAATGAAGACGTGTCTACTAGATTTCAAACGTATCTCTTCAAATCAACTCCAATTACCACTATTGGCCTTCAAACGTGACTTTTCTTAATCGACGTAAATTGAACTGCATTAGATATTGATTAGTAAACAAATCGATTGTATATATATTGACATTTAATATTTTATATGTAGATATGTGTATATATACACACATACACACACACACACACACACACACACACACACACATATATATATTATCTGGGTAATTTATTTGTATAATTATAGAAGATATTGAATCTAATTTCAGCGTATACTTATCTGGTTTGATGGGGACAACATACAAAATTATTCAATGTGCAATTGAAGGACAAGACATATAATGCCATTGGAAAATTCTTCTTTTCCAATGGCATTTCATTCTATGTGGTTCGCTCTCCTTATTATAAGGAGTTGGTGGCAAACATAGCAAGTGCAAGAGTATCATATGTGACACTGGGGGAGACTAAATTGAGGACCACAATTTTGGTTAAGAACTATTCCAAGATTAATATTTTAATGGAGAAAATGAAGGAATACTGGGTCACAAGTGGATGCAACATAGTCATGTTGAGCTACAACTCATATGGACCGGCTAGGACTCGAATCTAGGACCTTCCATTTGCTGCTGGAGTGCTCTACCAATTGAGCTACTGGCCCCTCTTTGGCTAGCCCATTGTGTGTCAAGGTGTGGCTTATTTCCAACACCCCCCCTTAAGCCACATTGCTGGTGCTTGGGGCTCTTAGCCTAGTTTTGATACCACTTGTTGAGCTACAACTCATATGGACCAGCTAGGACTTGAATATGGGACCTTCCATTTGTTGCTGGAGTGCTCTACAAACTAAGCTACTAGCCCCTCTTTGGCCATGTAACATACACCCTCAATCTACCCTTTTTTTTGTTTGATGTTTTGAGAGATAATGAAGTTAATATGCAGATGATAATTCTTAACAATGAGCAGAAATAAATAGATTTGCAGAAATGATAATAACTCAGAAATTTACAATTTTTGGAATTACAATGAGTAGAAAATTCCCGATTTATATACTAATTAGAAAATAGATTTTTTCTCAATTACAAAGGTGGCCCAGATCATAAAATATAATAACATATCTAAATCCAACATACCCAGAAAAAGTTGGAGACTTTGACAAAGTTTTGTGCTTGTAACCAGCTCCAACAAGCTCCAAAATGTGGACACCAAAACCAAAAATCTAGGTGTTTGCTACTGTGGATGATATA
The DNA here is from genome assembly GCA_007258455.2 of Sequoia sempervirens. Taxonomy (NCBI): domain Eukaryota; kingdom Viridiplantae; phylum Streptophyta; class Pinopsida; order Cupressales; family Cupressaceae; genus Sequoia; species Sequoia sempervirens. Next base: position 10,532 of record VDFB02354041.1, read on the forward strand.
CAAGGAATTCCTAACCCTAGGCGCCCTCTACACAGTGATAAACTGTCATAAACCTTACACTTACAACAATAAACAAGCCTCATGTTTCCCTCGGCAGGTGCGGCCAACAAAGGAGAAAGAATGAACAACAAATAAACTTCCAGGACCCCCAATCTGCTACTCCACAATCAACAATGTCTGTTAGATACAAAAATGTGAATAAACAATGAAGTGCAGCTGTGATCCCTATGTGAAATCACCGCGTAATCCTTTAGATTGTGTCTTCCAACAATGTGGAGAATGTTGCCTGAAAAGATTTTCGCTATCACAAACCAAGAAGAAGAGAACTAGCTCCTCCAACAAGAAGAAAACCAAATATCAAGTCCAAAACATATCCAAAGAATGGGCTCCAAACTTCTTTTTATAAGCTTTTAGGGCTTTCTAGAAACTCCCTTTTACAAACTACTTTATTAATTTATTAAGCCTTTTAACTCCAAAAAGTGATTTAATTTACTTTTAAAATATTTCCGACACTTAAAGTCACTTTTAAGCGTCCCATCATTTAAAACTTTCCATCCTCTTTCTAATGAGCTATAACATTGAATTGCTCAATAAATGTATTTAATTAAAATGGAAACCTTAGTGAAAATAATTAAATATAGTTCAATATTACACCCAATTAGCGGAAATGGCTGAAAAGCATTGGAATTGAAATCTGACTGCGTAAGAGTGATCCCAATGATAAAAGATGATAAATGGACTCGATTGGATGTCTTACTAAAAATAGATGCTTCCTCCAAGAATCTTAGAGCCCAACCCAAAAACTGAAAATAACATTTGAAAGTGTCATATGACTCCTTAAAACCATTTGAGCTCACTAGTAACATCAAATTACTCCTTTGAACATGTTGACACATTTCCAAAAAGTCAGCAACTACACTGCTAGAGAACCTGAAAATAGGGTGGCTAAAACCCTAACGCCTTCAAATAAAATTCTAATCAACAAATATTCATTCAAATCTATTGGCGTTTCAATTCACACCTTTGGAATGCGGATTAGAAATAGACAACTATGCACAGATAAACTGCTTTTCGAATTAGGAGGGGAAGCTTCCTCTTTGCTGATGTTGCTTAAGAAAGTAAATTAAAACTAATTTGCCTATCTTTTTGTTTAGCTCAGAGCACAAGGTTATAAAACTCAAGCACCGTAGCTGAGATTTTCTGTTTTAGAATTTCAACTACGACTAAGCCTACTCTAATGACGTTTCTAATTTCTCAAGTAAACGCAGAGCAAGAGAATTAGAAATGAACGAGGAAGGATTCTCTAACATAAATACTTAGATAAACTTTTCTTTCAACATACATCTACTTACTTTCAATGAAAGCTGAAATAGAGATCATATAAGCATAACACAATAAACGGAAATCTGAGACTTTAAATCAAGGTTGCACAACAGGCACAAGACTTTGTTTCCTCAAATTTCAAGAACAAAAGAATACACCTCCGGGACAGCAGGATTGTAGCAAAATAGGCTTACAATTTAGCCATCAAACCGGAATACATCAACACAAGACACATGCACTAAACAAGAACTTGCAGCTAAAGAGGCTTGCAAACTTGCTTTAACACTAAGTGAACTAAAACTAAAGAACAACAACTTGCAGGCAAAATAGGCTCAACAATTTGTTATCACAAGTACGGTTAAGAAAATAATGGGCAAGGCTGCCCTTATTTATACACAAGCAGAGGAGTAGGGAACCCTAAAATCTCCTTGCTTTTACAACTAAGACTTGCCAACATGCAAGCTTTATTTCTAAAACTAAACAAGATAAACATCTAACCACCTATGAAAGCATGAAAATAGGGAATTGCCAACTATTACAACTTGTTTTCTTTCTCTTTTTTAAAGAGTGGATAAGAATTGAGACAAGAATAGAAAGAAAGCTGGAAGAAAGCTTCTAGATGACTGCTGCTTTGAATCTCGTCCACATCCGCCAAAAAACTGATTTGTTTCTTGATTTTAAGTGTAGAATGCTGTTGAAAATAGAATGATGATCTACCTTCAAAAAGCAATTTCTCCAAAAAAAGTTGGGGCCTGGGTTTTGTAGAAAATCACATTCCGGAGAAACCCAGATGCTTAGAAACTGAAAAAGCTAAATTCCTCTTGAAAAAGTGGCCAAAAAACAGTTTCTAGAAGAGAAAAAATTTCTCAATGTTCAAGAGGATGAAAAAGCAGAGAGACCCATGTGATTATAAATGGAAAAAGCTGAGTGTTTGTTTTGAAAAAACAACACCCTAGAATTTTGGAGCACGAAAAAGTGTTACTGCTTGCTCACTGATCTCGAAACTATGAAGAACACTGAGAAAGCATGTCATTTGAGTCTTCAAATCTTCGTTGAGTGAAAAGGGAAAATCTTCTTGCTCTAGACGCCAACCTGCAAAAATGAATAATGAAAGACAAAAGCTCTCTTAAATAAGTTGAGGTTGAGAAAAATCTGCTTTCTTTTTGCTTTAAAACTTTCGAAGTCTATCCTGAGCAGGTGCATCGAACTTGGACACTTTTTGATGTTGAAAGATAAAACTTGGAAAAATTGACTAAGGCATTCAACTTGGGCCCCTATCTCCTTCTAGGGTGCTTTCCCTCTCCAGACTTAGCCAATTTTCTTGAAATTTCAACTTTTTGCTTGATTTTGCCCTCCGTTTGACTTTGATTTTTGGATGCTCAGAGGATCCTGTGAACTGACGGAGTGATCCGTCATGGAGCTTGATTGATTCTGAGAAGATTATCTTGGAGGCAAACTTGGATAAAAACATTATTTCACCCCTTAGAAAGTTGGGTGCCCCTGGCTACCTGGGGTGCCCATGATCACCAGTGTTAGTCATTTTTCTTAAAATTTCAACTTTTTGTGTTTTCTCATTTCCAAATGAATTTGCAGTTCTAGGAGCTAGACTATCCCGATGATGTAGCTGTCAGATTCACTGAATAGCTTGTTGAATTCTAAGGATGGTGTTCTGGATGCAACATCACCTGAAAAGTTGATTTGGGGCCTCAAAATTTTGGGTGCCCCTAGCTACTTGGGGTGCCCATATTTTCTAGATTAAGTCTCTTTTTTGGATTTTCAACTTTTACACTTGCTTTCTGATTCTTTGATGAATTCCCAATTCTGGATGATTCAGAAGTCTGACGAACTGATGGTTGGACTCTCTAGATAGCTTGGAGGATTCTGAAGGGGGTCTCCTGGCAATGACATTTCCTGAAAGCTGAATCTTGGGGGTCAAAAGCTTGGGCGTCCTTGGCTACCTAGGGCATCCAACTCCTCCAGAGTTAGAATTTATTCTGAGATTTTCAACTTTGCTCGACTTTTTTCATTTTACACAATTTTTACCCCTCGATTAGCTTGCAATATTTGATGATTGATAACTCTGATGTGCATGCTGATGATTGCATTGGAGAGCTTGATCAAAACTGAAGGAGACATGTTGGAGACTGCAATTGCAAATTCTTTCATTTGATGACCCAAAAGCTTGGGCACCTATCTCCTTCTAGGGCGGCCATGGCTCTAGCCTTAGCCATTTTTTTAGTTTTCAACCTTGAAGCTTGAGACCTCATGTTATGCCTTCTGTTCATTCTAAGTTTTTCCGGAAACTGACGAATCCAATAATCATGCCAAGATATTCACTGCGAAGCTGGGAAAATTTTGAAGAGATTGAGCATATTTGCAAACCCTACCTGCTAGATTTGGGCCTCCAAAACCCTAGGCGCCTATCTGCTTTTGGTGATTTCATGATTTGCATTCTGCTTCTTGGTTGAGACCTCTTCATTTGATCTTTTATTTTGGATGACTGATTGATCGGATGACTGGGCAGATGGACTCACTGTGTAGCTGGGAAGATTCTGAGCAACATCGTCTAGGAGCACAAACCCTAATTTCATCATCTGACCTCTTGAAAAGTTGGGTGCCTATCTTCTTCTGGGGCGCCCATGGCTGGAAGATAGTTTTTATTTCGCAATTTTCAACTTCCTCATGCATTTGATGTGCTTGCCTTTGCCTCGAGTACTGAAGACTTAAAATTTTCTAAGGCATGATTGTTTGGGCGCCTATACTAAGCTGGGGCGCCTGAAGCTTCCAGACTTAACCATTTTTTCTCAGTTTTCAAGATTTTTTAACTACCATTCTCCATTCTTCGTTCTGTGTGTGCGTTCATCATTTTCATCATCTGCTCAGTGCTTGAATGTTTGAATCTGATGCCTAGTAGTTGACTGACCTCCATTAATGGCCTTGGAGCTCCTAAAAATGCTTCTTAAAAAGCAGAATAGTCCCACTGGGGCGAATCTGATCTTTTTGTGATTTTGACTGGACCAGCCTGATGAGTAAGTATTTTCGACCAATCAAAATCAGTTTGAACCCTAATAGCCATACTTTCTATTTTTAGAAAATTTTGCCAGCATTTGTTTCGAAAGAAACCCAAAAAAACCTAGAAAATTTTCTATTTTTAGAAAGTTTCTAGAAATAGAAATTTTCCTAAAAAGTAGGGTCGAAAAATTGAGATATGGGTTTTGTAGACTTGGTTGCTTTGAGAATATCTAGATCATCAGATTTTGAAAATTTTGAGTTTTTGACCCTCTTGCAAGACATGCAAACCCCAATTTTGACCTTTTTTTACAGTTTTAACAAGATTTTTGACCATTTCTTCAAAATGCCTAAGTGTAGAAATTTTTTTAATTTGGGGTACAACATTTGGCTCTGTCTGGGGACCATGGCGGATACTTACGACATAGGAAAACCAAATAATCTCTGGATTTTTAAGCATAGACCAGTGCCTTATCCATTGGGTATCAGAGTCAGCATCATTTCCTAATCACCTATTTGCAAGACTTTCCCTAAGTCACCTATGACAGGACTTCCTAGAATCACCTAATAGGTGAACTTCCCTAGAAATCACCTAAAACAAGATGGCTAATCACCCAACACACGAAAAAACTGTTATGGAAAGGGGAAACACAACATAACGATCACATCACAGAAAGGGGAAACACATCACGAAAACATAAAGGAAAAAATATTTACAGAAACTATTTTAGGAAATTATTTACCCCACCCCCGAAGGGATGAAGTGGTTCAGGTACTGCCCGCTGTGAACTAGTGGGAGGAGACTTCCATCTAAGCGCGAGAGAATATAAGTGTTCTCCCCTGCGAGCTCATGAATCTTGAATGGCCCCAACCATGAAGAGTCAAATTTGCCATGCATTTCGTTGGGCTCATGTATCTTATCCCACAGTAGGACTTGATCTCCAACCTCGAAATCTCACTAGCGAGCTTTCTTATCAAAAATTTTCTTCACTCGCTCTTGATGCTGAGTGATTCTGTCTGCAACCTACACACTTTCTTCTTGAAGCTTTTTAGGTACAAAATACACTTCTAAATAGGATCTGTGAACTCCCTATCCTCTACTGTGGTCGCCAGCTGCAAAGCGGACAACTCCAGCGTGATAGGTATCATTGCCTCGGTACCATACATGAGGATGAAGTACCAATAGTTCTCTTTGGAGTGATTCTGTCTACCCAAAAAGCATCATAGAGTTTCTTATGCCAAGTTCATTGACTAGAATCAACTAACTTGCGTATGATTGTGACTATGTTCTTGTTTGATGACTCGGCCTGTCCATTACCCTGAGGGTAATAATCTGATGAGTGTAATAAAGTGATGCCGTGATCAAAACATAACTCCAGTAGTTCCTCAGATGAGAAACATGTTGCATTATCTGTCACAATTTTGCGAGGCACCCTGAAGCGCGTAACAATATTTTCCTTCAAAAAGTCACACACGACTTCAGATGTCGCCCGCTTGGTAGGAATACCTTCAACCCATTTAGTGAAATAATTTGTGGCTATGAGGACATAAATATGCCCTTTGTTGGAACGTGGGTTGGTCAGACCGATAAAATCTAAACCCCATTGCTGAAGTCGGCCAAAAGAATTGGGCTCGCAAATTTTTGAAAGCTGTCATCTTTGATGAAAAGTGGCCACTGCATGCTTGACTGTGGAAAGCTTCTAGTAAATGCCGTTGTTGGTCTTTGGTGACGCACAACAAAAATGTTCCGTCAAGCCATTGCTTGTACAAAACGTTATTGATAATCACATAATTGTGCGCTTTCAGCTTTAGCGTTCTCTTCTATTGCTTATTTAAGTGACTTGGGAAATCACCATAAGTTAGGTAATACCATATCTTAGTAAACCATTCTCCTGCAGATTCAATTAGTAGGACCATAGGCAGATCTTCTTTATCTTTAGGTTCTAGTTTAGGTATACCTTTGGCTTGGAGCTTCTTATCACCATCCTCTGTTATCAATTGACATAGACCTCTCATGCGAACGAGTTTGGTCGGCTTAATCTCCAAGTCATACTCTTACACTCTTGCGACCCAGTTTCCTCTCTTTGTTCCCATCTCCTGCTGAGTTAGCACAGTTTTAATTGCTGGATCAGTGACATATATAGTGGTGTGGGAATTCAAGATATAAAATCTGAAATTCTTTACAACTTAGACTATTGCAGATGCATTCTTTTCAATCTAAGAGTATCGTGATTCGCTATCCTTGAAACTGCTGCTCATGAAAGCTATTGGTGACTCAGTTTCTTCATTCAGCTTCTGTGTCAGTATGGCGGACAAAGTATGCTCTGATGCATAGCAATAAAGGATAAAATCCTTATCAAAATCGAGACGGACCAGCATTGGTGTGTCGCTGATAGCTTCTTTTATTGCTGTGAATGCCTTCTTGCCTTCTTTTGTCCACTTGAAAACGGACTTCTTCTTCATCATAGCAGATATATCTTTTGTTAATTTAGAAAAATCCGGTACAAACCTTTGTATGAAATTCACCTTACCAAAGAAAGAGTGTACCCCAGTTCTGCTTGTAGGAAGAGACAAGTTTCTGGTAGACTCAACCTTGCTTGGGTCAATTCGAGTTCCCTCTTTGGAGACGATGTGGCCAAGCAACTTGCCCTTTGTCACCGCAAAGATGGAATTTTTAGGATTCAGTGATATTTTATGGTATCTGCATCTCTCGAAGACTTTCCCTAGATGTGAAAAATGATCTCGTATTTTCGAGAAAACAGTGAAGTCGTCAAGATAGATCACAATTACTTTATTCCTCAAATCTCCAAATGCCAAATCCATGGCTCTCTGAAATGTAGCACCGGCGTTGATGAGGCTGAAGGGCATTCTTTCATATGCAAATGTACCCCATGGGGTTGTAAACGCCGTCTTGTACCGATCCTCTTCAGCCACTGCAATTTGATTGTAACCAGAAAAACCATCCAATAAATACAGCATCTCTGAACCAGTAATTGTCTGCAAGGTATGCTCCATGATTGGCAGAGGATAATTATCCTTGAGAGAGGATTGATTCAAGTTCTTGAAATCTACACAAATTCTGATTTCTCCATTCTTTCGTACAGGAACTATGTTAGACACCCAGGTGGAATGATGAATTGGAAAGATGATCTTTGCATCCACCATCTTCTGGATTTTCGCGTAGATGGTATCTTGAATTCACGGATTGTAGTGTCTTTGTTTTTGCCTGAAGGGCTTCGCTTCAGGTTTAAGAGGAATTGTATGAGACAATTCTCTTGGTGTGAAAATTTTCAAGTCTTCATATGACCAGGCAAAGACATCTTGGTATTGTTTGAACAGAGAGATGAAACTCTCACTTTCCTTTGCAGTGCAGTATGTACCCAAATTAACGAGTCGAGGCTTGTCATTTGTGCCAATATTTACTTGTTGATATTCAACAGAGGTTCTATCACTTGAGTTCTTCTAATCTTGAATGTATTTGACATGCCTGTCAAAAATATCCTCCAAGGAAACCAAGCCCTTGGGAATTTTATTTCCTTTCAACTGGATAATGCTTGTATCCAACTCTTCTGATTTTCTTCTTCTCTAGCAACTTTTGGCACACCAGAGACTTCTGTTACTAATTCTCTGAAAGTAGATGAACTGCCCTCAAAGAACAATTCTTTGAAATTATCTCCCATAACAAGAAACTCCCTAACATGGTCATCGTCGTCAAAGACTTGCCAATTATCACAGTTGTCAGGTATAGCTGGCCTATATATTAGCTCAATGGCAAATGCATTTTGACGAAAGTTAGCATGTGGCATCAAAAGTGAAGTGAACACTGCAAGGGCAACTGCTTTGCTATTATCTAGACGTGGAATGTATTTGATATCAAATGCTTCGAACCAATCTATTGCATTCCACTACCATTGGCACGAGCACGAGCACCAACAAGAACACCAACAACGCCACCAACATTAGCACTACCATGACCAACACTTGAAGAATGACAAAATGGAGGCATGGGAGATCCACTTCTACCAATGCCTGCTATCTCCTCTCTCTGCCCCTTTTTCACTTCTTTTTGTAGCTTAAAAGTTTCTAGTTTCACTTGCACCTCACAAATAACCTCAACAGGCACTTGTGGGCATGGCATAGCATCATGGGCTTGTATATGTGCAAGATGGTATTTCAATCTATTAATGCCACCTCCATGATAAATTGTATTGCAATTTTTTGTGGTGTATTGTTATTTATTGCTTCTTCCTCCTTTTCTTTTCTTTTCTTTTCTTTTTTCTTCTTCTTTCTTCTTGTTAGTTTTTGTTTTTAAATTTTTTCTCTTTTGTCTAGTCTTCCTAGGTCCTCGTGCATCCTTCTCTCCTCCCCCCTTCTCTTTTCTTTTTAGGTGGTTCTTGGTCTGCAACTTTTCATTTTTCTCCTTGAGCTCTTTGCTTTTATCCTGATGATGGATCACAAAGTGTGATCCGAAACGTTGATGCAAAAATTCTCACACGATCAAATCCAGAAAACTTGTTGATGAACATTATGGATTGTGGTTGATATCATTAACATTTTACCTGTCCTTTCTTTTGCCCACGGAAAATTTCAGCATGTTTCCAACATGGGTCCTTTCTAATTGCGGTTTTTGATATGGTGATAAAGATGATTTGAAAATCCCAAGGCTGCTGTAAATTGCAATAATATATAAATACAAAAAAATAACATTTGTGAATTGCGATTCATAATTATTAAACTAATACAAAAAATTGTAGGGTTTGCAATTTGCACTTTTCAACAATAAAATTAGATTTTTTTTACAAAAAACACCTAGGGTTTGTTCACAAAAAAATCAAACACACATAGAGTTCCTTCTTTGATATAGTAAAATAAAATAGAAAAAAGAAATGAAATGTAAAGAAAGATGCAATTTTTAGTTTAAAAAAACACAAAAAAACCTTCAAAATTCAAGCTTACCTCTTAAATTAAACTTGAAATCAATAGAGAACTCCTTCCAATCGTTGGTAGACACCTCTTGATGCACCAAATGTATCTACGAAGCTGTCCAAATGCGATTCAATAGTGGATTTTTTCTCTACCTTCTTGCTGGTTGCTCTACAATGCACTCTAAATTTGCTCACAACTCTCTTTTCTCCTACTTTTCCTTCAAAATGAAATGATATTGCTTTTAGGGTAAAGGAGAAAACATAACTAAAAAAAGCAACTTAAAACAATTTTTGTATGTTTTTTATGACCTTTTCATGCCTAGCCACGTGGCAGAGTCTAGGCATCAGGACTCACCCAAACTCGGCGAGTCTGGTGAGATTCTGGACTCTGCGAGTCTTCCAAAAATTTGGCCGAGTTTGAGTCCGAGCCCCTCAGCCTCGACGATCTTTACTCACCTTGGACTTGCCAAGTTTTGGTGAGTCTAGGCGAGTCTCATTACAGTGGTTTTAGGCCATGTTGCTCTGAGTAATAGAATGTTTTGGATTCTATATTTGGAGAAAATGCAAAGTTGTAGTCCAAGAAAAGAATGACCCATTCATTTTAGTTTTGTTTGGTTTATACAGTTAGGCTATTTAATGACGAGGCAGTTTACATTTTATCATTGTTGGGTCAAAACTAAGAGGGTTAGATATCTTTTGATCTATCTCTTTTTCTGTCAGATAATTTAGTATCTTGGACTTTGGAATTATTTTTCTTTAGGGTAATGTACATGCCATTATGTTTAGAATCCTAATTACTTTTAGACTGTTTGAATTTTATTCATTTAGGTTAATAGACATTCTAATAGAATATTATTCTTACTAGAAAACTACGTTATCAATATAGTATGGCCCTTCTAAGGCTGGCAAAATTTTCTTATTAGTATGTAAGGATTTGTCTTTTAATTTTTTCCCAAAATGATAGAATTTTAGGATTTCTTGGATGATCTTAGGTTTGTAAAACTTAATTTTGTCTTTGCTAATTCAATCTTGCAGATGCTTGCTTGGTGTCTTGTAGCTTTTGTGAAGCCGACCTTCGTTCAGCACATTTGCAGGTTTATAATTTTGAATAGCCTTTTCTTAGTTGCTTTTTTTACTATTTCTTGAATTTTGCTATCAAGAATCATGGATGAAAATATTTTGGATTTTATGGAGCCTTTAAATTTTAATAGTAGAGTTAGAAATTAGTATGTCAAACACCAAGAAGAAACAGTTGGTGACGTGGGAATTAACTTCTGTGCTGAGATTAATGTACCAAGGAACAATTGCATCATTTGTTGCCTGAAATCATAGACATGGTATAATATATTTTGGTTGTACCAATAAGAGGACGCTCTCTGAAATCATATACATTGTATAACATTTTTTTGGTTCTACTAGTAAACAGACTCTTTCTTTCTGAATTCATAGATACTATATTAAAAAGAATTGGTTGTATAAGATGTTTATTGTTCTTATTACCTATCCCTTCCCTCTCCCCTTGCTAGTAAAGGATATGCTCCTAGAAGGTAAGAATTTTGACGAATCACAATATTTTCAAAGGTGATAGGTACTACTGTTTCTGCCCCCTCCAAGAAGTGGAGATTAAGAAGGTTTTAGAAGAGGAAGCAAGCAGGAAAGTTTTTACTGGATGGGCTGGGAACTCTTGTAGTAGTAGTGGTTAGGGTAGACTTGAGAAAAGGGGGTTTGTTGAGGCTAACTTTGTTTGAATGCTGAATGTTGACTAGAGATGGAGGGTTGGTCATACTAGTAGTGAGAGGAAGAGAAGTGGGGGAGCCCGGCAAAGTAGGAATTTTTAATTGTGTTGTACCCAAAATTAAATTTTTTGCTTCATTAAGGCATTTTGGTAAAAATGGTCAAAATCTTGTAAAATTTGTCGTCAAAAGTCAAAAAGGTCAAAATGTCTAAAAATAACAATTTTTTATTTTTAGAAATTTATGAACAAATGGACCATTGGGTTTTTTTGGGTTTATTGTCAAAAGGATGCTCGCAAAATTTTGGAAAATTTTGAAATTAGGGTTTTAAGCCCCTAATTTTAGGGAAAATGGCTAAAAATAGAATCTTTGCAAAAAGGGCTCAAATTGATTTTGATTGGTTGATTTTACATCACGATCACGCTGATCTAGTTAGAATTGTCAAAAAGTCATTTTTTCTCTGTTGGGTCTATTTCGCTTTTTCAAAAGAAAAACTAGGACCTTCGAGGTCATCAATGGAGGATGGCCAACTGCCAGGTGTCAGAATCTAAGTCTCAAATGTTGCACAGATCGATCCACGATGAAAGACGCTCGAAAAACGATGAACGAAGGAGGGGAATCTAAAAATAGCCAAATTTGTGAAAATTATTCTAAGTCTGCTAAAGCTAGGCGCATTATTTCAAGGGAGGCACCTAACAGTGAATGCCTTAGCCATTTTTTTTCAAGCTTCTGTCTATCACGCATGTGCAACAGTGAATGCGCTCAACGCAATCGACGAGGTGGTGAATGCGAAGCACAAGAAGGTTGAAAATCATCAAAATGGCCAAGTCTGGAGCAGAAAAGCGCCCTTGTTGGCTAGGGGCGCCCAAGATTTCAAGGGGTCAAAAATAGTTGTTAGGGTTTGTAGTTTTGGGGGTTCTCTTCAAAATTCTTCAGGCTTTGCAACGAGTCCAACATCTAGTTCATAGGATTTACCAAATGGCTAGAATCTCGGATCAAACGGAAAATGAAGTCAAAGGAAAAATCAAGAAACTGAAAATTTGACTGTCTAGTGAGGAAAAGCGCCCTTGTTGTCTAAGGGCGCCCAAAATTTTGAGCCTCAAATGCAGTTTTTAGGGTTCACAACCTCTAGGAGATTCTTTTAAGATTTGATCAGGCTCTCCCACAAATCTGTCAGCAGGTTCTTAGGATTAGTTGAATGACTAGAATGGCAGATCAAATTGAGGTGTTTCGTCAAAGGGAGAAATTGAAAATCACAAAAAAAATCAATATTTTCTATCTCTAGCACACATGGGTGCCCTAGTTAGCCAGGGTCGCCTAGGGTTTTGAGCCCTCAAAAGCAGCTTTTAAGGTTTGCAAAAATGGTCAATCTTTTTAGATTCCTTCAAGCTTTCCAATGAATATCTCAGCCTGACTAGAATATTCATCAATCATCAGCAATTGCAGATTGAACCGAGAACGAAGCATGGGAGACAAATTTGAAAAATTTAAAATCATTAAAAAATGGTTGTCTGGCAAACAAAAGCACCCTTGTTAGCCAAGGGCGCCCAAGATTTCAAGCCTTCAAAACCACTTTTTAGGGTTTGCAGCGTCTAGGAGATCCTTCTCAGATTTGATCATGCTCTTCAACATGTCCGTCAGCTAGTTCACAGGATCTATCAGACACCCAAAATTGAAGATCAAACAGAGGCATTTCATCAAGCAAAATTTGAAAATTTCAAAAAATATTCGAACACTGCTAAAGTTGGGCGCTTTATTTCAAGGAAGGCGCCCAAGTCAGGTTAAGTGAGAAAATTTTTGGAAGCGTTTTTATAAATGCATGCTTTGGCCACCCTATTTTTTAGGGATTTTCCGTGTTGATGCAGACAAAGACAGATATTTTTGCATACGGTCTCTAAATTTAGGGCTGTGAAGTGAAGTGCTTGTTTGCTTTCAAAATTCTATTTAAGCAAGCCTTGAGCATTCATTATTCACAAATTGCAGGTTAGCTTCAAGAGGAAGAAACACATAATTTTCTTCTCAACAAGATTTGGAGGGTCAAACAAAGATATTTTTCAAAGTTTTCGTAGATTCGATTTCGGGTTGCACAGAAGAACGCTTTTCCATAATCTATTTTTCTAGGGCATCACTTTTCAGAAACAGGAGGTCATCTTTTCCAGCTTTCATTGATCTGGGTCTACTTCTTTTTCATTCTTCTTCAAGATTGGAAAAATTTTTGACCGCTTCTTCGGCTCCTATTTTTCAGGAAATCACGCATGTCCATTTGAAATTTGACGATTTGGGTCTCTTCACATCGAGATTGTGAAATATGCTAACCAATTTTTTTGATGAAGTAACACAACATAACCAGCAATAGATGATTGGATTAGCGTTAGCCTCAAACTAAAAATCTGAACTTGAATGGAAGATACTGAACTTGTATTGAAGAAACTGAACTTGAATGGAAGAACTACTCAACGTCAAGAATGTGCACTCAAGATCCCACTGAGGGCGAGGTGCTAACATATGACGGAGTCTAAGAAATTGAAATTATAAACTGTTAGGCGGATAACCAGCCATGAGAAACAATTCCACACTACCACCAAATAGTGGGGGGAAAAGATTACAATAGAAAGCAATTCATCCGCTGCGGCGGGCATCCACAATGCTGTGGGGATTCACCACTATGAAGTGGGTATAAGAGTGTTACAAATAGATTGTCCACACTGGCAGTAAACCATCCAGGGGTAATTTAATGATAAACAGAAAGTAAATTGCAGAAATGAAAGAATGGTTGGATTAGTAATGCTTAATTTCAACCTTACAAATAAAACTCTGCAAATTACTAAGTACAATTGATAAGGAATGAACCCTTGATACAAGTATGAACTTCTACAATGATATAACACTCAAATACTGAAGTATAAGCCAAAAAACTGGAAATTGCAACAGTCTGATATAAAAATCAGAATTCTGGAAATTATAACAGCAGACTGGGAAACAGTAAAATATTCATAACTCACTCGTTTCACCTCCGAATTGGCTGAAATCTTTTGCAAATATTTCTCAAGAGGTAGGCGCCCAAAATCCAAGCACCAAACAGCAGCAACTCCAACTTATTTTTTAACTTGCACAATTCCCAATGCACATGAGATGGTACGGCCCTCTTGGGAGGGGCGATTTTATTTAAAAATCAGACACTTCAAATTAAAATCTCAAAACTTGCATAAATGGTCGCCCAAGGTCAGCAAACAGATTGGTTAAATACCCAGAACGAAATTCAAGCTGGAAAATAAGCCATGAATAAAAATCACTTTCAGCAGTTGATGAACACAGCAAACCAAAATTACCAAAATCTCCAAAATTCTTCAATCTTTGATGCTCAATCTGCTAGTCTGAAGTTGAGAAGCAGCAATGTAGCCAACTAGGTGTTATATTGCAAACACGAAATTGGATGAGAGGCTAGGAGGTAGACTTCCTCGAAGCAATTTGTCAATTGTCATTTCGACAACATAACTTTAGCATAATTTTCATGGATGAAATGCTGGAGCAAAAGCCTTCAATAAATAAGAGCTCACAAACTCTTCAAATGCCTGAGAAGCAGACCAAGAGACACAGGAGACCCTTCAATTTCCAAAAACCATTCAACTTCACAAGGTGGCGTCCCAAAAGGCCTCATATAAATTCACTTTATTCAAAAATATAAAAGTGGCGTCCACTTTTCAAGATGATGAAATATTTGAATAAAGACTAATTAAATTTATGATGAAGGCGTACCCCTTCATGGCCCTACTTTAAAACAACTTAAGTTATCTCCTTAGGCCAAGGTGGGGGTCAACAGTGAATTAGAACAAAAAGCCATTAATTAAATATTTTTGCCAATTGAAGACCAAACCAAAATATAACAACTGCTCCAACTGCCAAGGATTAAGAATGGACAACTGCAACTGCCACAACTAGCATTTACTAAAAATAGTAAATAATATGAAATGCCACAAAACTCCAAGCCAAGAAACCCTAATTTTCACCTCATTCCAGTCTACGGGTTCCAGAATAGACTGATGAACTGCAATGCTGATCACTGATGAGAAGGGGACATTACAGATTGGCCACAAAACCTAGACCTCAGGTTTTTTCGAGAAAATTTGCCTCTGTAGCTTCCACTTTTCAAAAGATTTATCTTTTTTGGGAAAATCTTAGTTTTTTCGAAAATCTGAGAATCTGGGTCTCTTCAGCACATGAATATCTACAAAACCCATATCTCATATTTTTTCTAGAAAATTTGCTTCACTGCTTGTACTTTTTTAGGGAATCTTGCATGCTTTTGAAAAAATAGCTTTTTCGAAATCTAATGATCTGGGTCTATTCTAAACGACATTCTCAACAAAACCCATATCTCAGATTTTGTTTTTCAAAAAATTTGCCTTTTTCTGAAGAAAAATCAGCGAGGCTATTTTTAGCTTTTGTGCAAAACTTGTTCAAACATAGTCGTGTTCACAGTCAATCTTCAAGTTTTCAGGCATGCAATTCTCTTCAATAAAATCAAGACCGAATCAGTCTTGCTTCATGATTTTTTGAAGACATATGACATTGACTTGCATCAAGTACATCCAGTGGTTGATCTAAACACTTTGAAAGATGTAGACATCATTACAATCAAGAATCTTGATGATTCCGGTTTACTTGCAGCATCTTCTTTTCCCATCTCAACGCAAAACATTGAATTTGTGATTGCTTGTGTCAAGCATTACAATCCCACTTCATGAGAAATCCAATCAACGGATGGGTGTGTTGTTTGCAGCCTTAGGCCGGGAGACATTAAGAGGTGTTTTGCCATTCCACCATGTCTAGATAACTTTATTGTATCAACTAAAGAATTCAAAAAAGCATGGAATGCACAAAAGGATCAGTGCCAGAAAAGGATTGCACAAAGGTGGCTAAAAGAGAAGTGAAATACTTTGCCAAAGAACATTGGATGCGGTGAGTTCAAGGATGAAATTGCAGCCATGATTACTTTGCTCAACCGAGTTACAGGTCAGGCAAAAGCACATAAGTTTCAGCCTTGGATGTTCTACATCATGTCCCAGATTGTCAACAAAAGAGAACACTATGACTGACCAACATTAATCAGTGATACTCTTCATTGCTAGATGTCAGGGTTCTTCAAGGCCCATGAATTCCACATGATATCATACCTCGTATATCTAATGGCCTTTCAAGGCAAGTTTAGAGGTTTGAATGTTGTTGGAATTTTGGGTGTCGAGCATGTGCATGAGCAACCCGCAATTAGAGTTTTCACAGTCAGAGCGGCATTTCAAGCAGGTGAATGATCTTTTCCTCATGCATACGGTGTGAGATCTTGACAATGAGTTGCACATATGGTTTTTAGCAAATGCCAAATTGGCAATGGAGGATTGGGTTGATTGGTTTATCCAATTTCCCACTTTCTCCTACATTAGAGTATATGGCTTCTCAGGTGAGCTAGTCATGCAACCTAGATATCCAACGGATAAGGTAGTGTTCATGGAGTTCTTAAGGCAAGTACATGAAGTGCACACTTTTTTGCATAATAGATGCAAGTCTGCCGTCAGTTTCCCATTAGAGATGAGCATATATAGATGCAAATCAGCAGTTGATGCTAAGTTGATAAACAACGAACTGCCAAAGCTTAATCTCAAGGTTTTCAAAGAAAGGTGTCCATATGACCCTTGGGGTCTCTTTGCAGCTCATCTTGGTCAGAATCATTCACATAAACCTAATGTTGGTGTTTCAATTAGCACCTTTGGATTGCTTATTGGAAACGGACAGCTATTGCAAGTGTTTTAGTAACTGCTCCTTCGGATTATAGAGAGGAAGATCCCTTTTTGCTGATGTTATACATAAAAAGTACAGTAAACTAAGGTTCCTATCTTTTTTACTCAGCGGCTGGACACAAGGATGCATAAACACAATGTGCCATAGCTAAGGCTTTCCCTGGTTTTTGCAGATCTTAACTACTACTAAACTAGCTTTTAATCTATCCTATCTCAAGATAAACAGAGCATGAGGGCATAAGAGTGGAATGAATGGGTTGGATTGCTTGGTCTGACCGTCTTTCAGAATGCGACTGAGGCTTTGAACTCTTAGGTTTATGCTGGAATAAGATTTTATGCAAGCAATCACTCTTTAAGGTAAGAAGCATCTCAGACTTGCCAAGAAGGAGGAACCCCTATCCGAAGTAGAGACTGGAAAACAACTTACTAGAAACAACAAATTACGATGATTTGGCTAACGGACTTGCTAAGGAGGAGGAACCCCTATCCGAAGTGTAGGCTGAAAGACAATTCATTAGACAACATCACACGATAACTGTGAACAACAAAATATCCAAGAAGGAGGAACCCTTGTCCAAGGAGGAGATTGAAACAACAAGTTATAATCACAAAACATTGAAAGAACTCAAATATTTGGATCAAAATGCATGCACTTTCTAATTTTTTTCTTCAAATTTCCTCAACAAGTTACAAAGAATTGGGACATGCAAAGGCATGAAATTATGTAGAATTGCTCATCAAACCAATTAACTCTCATCCAAGAGTGAACAAATAAGCACTTGCAAACTTGAGGCAATAATGGTGCAGCAATTTTGCACAGTAAATAAAGGTTAACAAATAATGAGCCCAAGGCTCTTATTTATAGAACTCAAAAGAGTGGGCAACCCCAAAGTCTCCTTGAGTTAACAAAGATTTCTTGCCAATCAATTAGCAAGATTTATTCCTAAAAAGCAAGAAATCTATCAATTAACTGGAAGTTTACTTCAGTTAACTGGCACTAAACTACAAGAGAACTTATAGTACAATAGGTGTCTCTAAGATAGACATCTATGATTAATGGAGATAAACATCCATGATTAGTGGGAGTCAAAACAAACATCCACAATCAATGGAAGTCAAAGCAAACATCCCCCATTAAAGGAAATAGACATGCATGATTCAAGGGATAGTTAGTTAACTTGGAAAGAAGCATCAAGTTAACTACTATTAATCATAAATGCCATCCTAGAGAATAGGACGTCCCAACTAAGGTGTCTTTACACCTCACCACCTCCAGTCAACAACTCCGCAATCCATGTGTTGACTTGTTACACCTCTAGACAATCACTGCTTCGTAGGATGATGACGTGGCGTTTCAACATCTCTTCACCACTCGCAAGTTGCTGCTGATATTCAATACACTTTGCAAATGCGTCATCCAGCTTGGTGGACGTGAAGTGTGGAAGGTAGTCTGGTAGTAACCGTTGGTGGCTCTATGCTTGGAATGACTACCTTCCGCATTTTCATTATCCATCGAACGGTGATGTTATTTACGCCTTCCAAGGCGTCCAATCTTGACTACGGGTTTCACTTGATGCATGTCCGTGTCGAGTGTTTTCAGAAAGTCATAAAGTAGGACCATTTTGGTCTTAATTTCAACTTGTAAGCACTATATTCTGAAAAACTCGACTATTGACTGCAAACACAAATATGTTCAGACAACTTTTTCTGCAACTGCTAAAAATAGCCTGCTGAGGAGTAATTTTTTATGAAAAAATCTGAGACGTGGGTTTTGTTTAGAATAATTTTCTAAATGAACCTAGAGCATCAAAAATCCCAAAAAATCACTTTTCCTTGTACATGCAACAGCCCCTCAGGGCAGAGGTTTTAGAGGCAGCAGAGGCTTATTTTTCCTGGAGAAATCTGACACATGGGTATTGTTGGTGCTTCAAAGTTGAACAAACCTAGTTTGTTTGATTTTTGAAATTGTGACTTTTTCCTGAAACCCTAAAAAATAGGGACAACAGGGCAACTTTTTTTGGTAAAATCTGGCATGTGGGTTTTGTTGAATATGCTATGCTGATCATACCTAGTTGGTCAGATCTGTGATTATCTGCCATTTTCTTGGACTTGCAAGAAGATCTATGACAAGAAGAGAGGAAAAAGACAAGAAGAAGATTGGAAGTTATCAACTGCCTTTCTGGAAAAATGATGCCTCTAGATCCAACCTCTGAGAAATTATCCTTCTGTGCAATTGTTCTTCAAAAATATGAAGAACAGTGAAAACCCCTCTATTAGATCTTGAAAAGATGTCTTGGAGAGCAAATTGTTGTTTTAGCCTTCAACCTACAAAGAAAGATAATGAAATGACACCTAGGCTTGATGTATAATGATTCAAGTTTGAATGCATCAAGTTTAGGCGCCAACTCATGATTGAGGAGTGATTTGGCTTGATTTGGAGTTCTTAAAACTGATTTCCACTGATTGTGAGACGTTTTAGCCAAGTTTTCCTCCAAAATCTCTAACTCAAGTCAACAGATCTTACTTTGACTTTTTAGGCGTCCTTTTGAGGAGTTGAACACAATTTTTTAGGCTGAAGTGCCTCTATTCGATTCTCATTCCCGGTTGTTGTAATATGCCTTGCAAGTTTTGATCTAAATTTTTACCCTCAAGGAATATTGTAAGGGTTACCAAAATGCGAAACAAGATCTTGGTTACTATGACCTTTTAACACTTTAGTATTTTTCACCTAAAGGAGAGGGGATAGACCAAAATGTCAATGTTCACACTTCTTAAACCACTGTAGAAATTCCTTACAAATTCTGGCCTAAGTTTGCCCCAAGGAATATTGTCAAATACTTCACTTGCTAACTCTTAACTAGCTGTTTCTGAGTTTTTCAGTTTGCTTGCTTCCCCTCTCTATAATGGGGGTTCGCCTGAAGGGGCTCACTGCCCCACCTATCCCGGGGGGTAGGAACCCCCCCCCCGCCCGGGGTAGGGGCCCCCCTACTATCTATAGGGATTCCCCCCTACCCCCCACCCCTTTATAGCTAGAGTAGGGGGCCCCCACTATAGATAGGCAGAGGTAGGGTTCATCGGCCCCTAGGCGGTCAAGCGCCTAAATGAAATGCTATATCCCCCTACCGGTCGAGCCCTGTCTTCAAATGGTTTCGAATGAATGTAAATGCTTGTAAATCAACACTGCAATATCTAGGGAATGATCTAAAATGATAATGCAATTCTTTTTGTCTTTTGAATGCAAATACATGAACATCTACATAAGAAATGTGCACCTACAGCCAAGTAGCATTTTTACAAACACTTGGCATACATACTAACATGCTGATCATTAAAGATGCAAACTTGCTCAATACAACAAAATATGATCTGCAACTTATAACTCCTTTATCATGATGTAAAGTTTAATACAGTACTGATCTAAAGGCCAAGACTCTTGGCATTACAACTCATGCAACTTCTATAATTTCTGAGTACAAATGGCAGCCATGACATAATTCTAAAATGCAGATATATGAAGCAAATAACTGTAGGAACCTGATGTAAATTTTGTAGTTGAGCTGGAGACAAGATAACAACTCTTGTTGATGAAGTAGCCTCCTCCCAAAGGTGAAGTCGACCTCCTTAGTATGCCGCCCCTGTTTTGAACCAGACCTTCAATATAAAATCATTGCAGCCTTCTTTAGTCTTGTTGATGTGATTTTTATGACCGCACCAATCAGCAGAACAAAATAGTTTGAAGGCTATTTCGTTCTCTCTTGATCAAAGTATTCCGTGCGCTAAGATTGCGAGAAAGTTCACACGTTCAACTTCAAGGTTCCGAATACTTAGAATACCCTCAGTTGGTTTGATGTGAATTGCTGTGTTCTTACGAGGGGACTTACACAATTGTTCAAGATTCTTGCAGTTAACAACAGATGGATGATTTGAAGGGGATTTTGTACGTATGATTTGGCAATAAGTTCATTTTCCTAAACCTAACCAGGAATATGCGGAAAGTAAATGAGTGTAGGGCCTAAGAAACTTATATTCTATTCTAAATGCAGGATATATGGAGCTCGATTTTGGTAGACTTCGACCGAATTTCACCTAGCCTCACGTCGGACAGCTTCAGCGAAATTAGTGCAATCTTCAAAGGGATAGCAAAAGATGTTCAAATTATAATTTAGCATACATATACCATCAAGACGACGCATATAAGTATACAAACCACAATCGAAGTTAAACTCAAGAGAATCTCCAGTGGACCACACAAGGCGAACTTATCATCAACAAGCCACTAGTGGTATGGAATGAAATGAAGCTACCTCAATAAAACACCACACATCAAAGTAAACTACTTGCATGAGATAAAAGAAAACTATGCTACTTGGACCCAAAGGAAGAAGAGACCTTGTTAGCTATCCATGACAAAGACGAATTCCACCATCAATGAAAAGATCTACTATCATGAAAGTGTTACACAACAATCTCCACAAAAGTTTTCAAAGGGAAAACTTTCTTTCTTCTCCACACTAAGCTATCAAACAAAATGCCTACTATGCTTTACTCTCTAGTCTCCAATCTCTAACTCAATTCTGATTTTAATCTAATGAATTACAAATGAGGGGGACTCCCCCTTTTATAGTTAGCCCAGTCCAATGGACGGCTAAGATTACAATCAAAAGAGTGGCTAAGATTAAGCCACCTCAGCCCTAACCCTAAAAACTACCAGAATGGGGAGTGGTACATTAAATGAATCAAAGATTCCCACTCACTCCCAAAATAGAAAAGGAAATTAATGCCCATAATCAGTCTTCTAGAAGATCCTCGTCCAGTAGTGCATTCCTGTTCTCCTTCTCTCTGGCTGCTAACTCAACAAATTTGCCAAGTACAGCCTCAACCTCCTAAACTGAAATGGGTGGAATGCAATCAAGCTGGAACTCCAACACTGTGACTGAATGTTCATGCCTTGTACAAGATTTTCTCCAAGCAACCAAGGAATCCTACGTGCTCTGGATCAAGGTGGAGAAAGTAGAAGTGTTCTCAAAGTCATCCTATAGGAAGGTCTTCACCTCTGAAAAGAAAGGCACCAGCCTACCCCTCAAATTATCAACATTCACCTCATCCGGATTCAACCGCCTAGCAAATATGGCCTCAAAAGTATTTTGAACTCCATCAATGATATTAGCCATAGCCTTCCGTACCCTGGTTGAATCTACCTGTGCTGCGTCGAAGAAACCACGTCCCGTGATTGCTGAAGAATACCTTCTAGAGAAATCATACCTGTCATTCTCCTGAATGACGCCTCCATCAATCAGCAATCGCAACGGAACATGCCTCAATGCCTCAAGATGCTGAATTACCTTGCTCTGATAAATAGAAGCATCTCCCCAAGCTTGATCAACTGCCTTCGTCCGTGCCAAAATACTGGAAGCCTACTGAAAAGCAAAAGCAAGGTCTTCCATAAACTTTTTTGTCTCAAAGACTTAACTCCCGTGGACCCACTTGTCTCATTTCCCCGTACATCTTCCCTAACTCCAACAAGCCACCGGACCGGGACTCTCTAGGTACTCGAGGTCATCAAATCTCCCGCCCACGCAGAATCCAGACAATTACCGCGACATATCCAATGAGCCTTATGCTCTTTTCAACTTCTGTACTTCTTTCTGAATGTCCACCCTTGAGGGCTGCAGGTAGGAGTTATCACACTCCTCTACACCGGGTGCACCTGCGGGCGCCCTAACTCCAAAGTTGTGACCACGCACTTTCGCACCGCTTCTATCTCTGGCCACAATCAACCTCGTGTACCATTAACGAAGGGTGCGAACCATCCTTATCGCTGATATCTTCGAAATCAAGCCGTGTTTCTTTTTGTGGAGGTGCACCGATCCTCGCTCAAGAACTCTCCATTTCAACCGGCCGGATCAATCTCCCCTCACTAGGCTTTTCATCCTATCCCCTCGAGCCAATCGCATCAGATATCAGATATCAAACGACCGCTGCTCTTGTGCTCTCTACTTCTCAACTTGTCTCAACCTCTATATCATTTCATGCAGGCTCATCGTCTCTCACAAGTGGCTTCGAGTGTCTCGAACTATATCATCATCATCTTCCATAGCCGCCTCTAACTCTTGCTGAAACTGAGGGTTAGTGGTAGTCCCCTCATCATCTTGCTGATCAACCCTACTAGGTGCGTTGACACTTTGGCCAACCGACTCTCTCCGTGGAGGCTGATTATTCTCCTGTACTGCTTGCACCTGATTCAATGCATTCCTTTGATCAGCAAACAAGGAAACCTCCTGTATACTTGGAGAACGTGTCTCCAATGGCGTGGGCGACTAACCGCGAACTCTTGAGGTTCTAGCCGAATGGTTCTCACGAATTGGCCTATTCCTTCCGACGACCCCGTGATTGCTTTTTCTCACGGCTAGGGTGTCCCAGGATCTCCCATCGTTGTAAGTCGTGCCAATCAACTTATTTCAACTTGTTCTACCCTACCGCAAACCCCATGCTCGGGTGAACACAAGACCGGAATAGAAAGTGTGTCCAAGTCGCAAGAACCTCCTCGATTCTCACTAATCCCGTGAGTGGAAGTGAAAGTATCTCTCACCGCTGCATTAACTGATGGACAACGTCCATATCCTCATTCACCTGGTCTGGAACCGGAACAACTTCACACTCCCCGATCAAAGTAATTGGCAACCGAGAGAACATTCTTTTCCTGACTTCAATCTCATCTGATGCATCAGCCCAATAGTCCTCAGTATTTTCCTTGTGTTTAAACTCCTCTGACAGTACCCATTTGATGTTATTATGCGGATCATAGTGCTGTCGGCTGGTGTGATAGGAAAAGTGATAAAATTGAAGCTCAGTCTCGGCTTCTCTGGCTACCTGTAATGAAGGACACACTTCATCCGAGTTGCCCATGACAATCGGGAAGTCAACACCCCCCTTCTTCTTCTTCTTCTGAATTTTATCGTAGGCAACCAATTGCCTAGATATCTCTAACAATAAAATCCTATTGGTTGGGTACTTAGGCAGCCTATATGGATATGATGAAAAACCTTGCAGCCTTATGTAAGAAAACTTCGGAAACTGTATAAACCAGCACTCATACCTTTCAATCAATTCTTGGGCCTCTCTCGAGATTCTGTGATGCATCCGCTCCTGAAGCAATCTTGTGATATGCATGGTGAAGGCGTCATTGACACGCTTGTAATGAGTGGTACTAGCCAAGTGTAACTGTGGACAAGCCTCATGGATTTTGAATTGGTGAGAGCCACAACCAATAGGTTCCCTGTATGAAATCCCTCTATACTTCGTCATACGAGCCAGCATGTAGATGATGTAAGAGCTCATATAGAACGTCTTCGTTCTTCTCAGGCTCAGGAGTTGCTCGTGCAAATTGTCACTGATCATCACAGCTGACGTAATCTTTTCCTTCAAGCACGAGGTTGATATAATAAAACATCCATGGCTCAAAAATAAATGACTGTGGACAACCTCCAACTCTGCTCAGCATTATAATGAGGTCACAGTACTCCTACTTCAAGTCATCTGCAATAATTTGTTTTGGCAACTTTGTACGAGAAGGCTTGGGATTGCTCATCCAGTGAGTGTTAATCGTCTCCATGCATCTCTCGAATGCAGAAGCGTACATTCGCTCAGCTCGCTCTCTGGATTTGTAAACCATATTTCTGTGCACCGGGATCTCGAAAGCTTCACCAATGGCAGCAAGAGTGAGATTGGTGAACACTTGGCCATCTAGTGACATGATCGACCTGTGATCCTTCTCATAGCAATTGGCGCACTCCATCATCAGCTCTGAACACTGAATGGTTGGTGGGAAACCAACAGCTGCATATAATCCACTTCGAACAATATTGTGCGAAGTGTTCGAAGGTCAATGATTACCAATCCCCAACATTCTGTTCTTGAAAGTTTCAAGGTTGATGGAGCCCAAGTTGGTATCTGTCAGCTTGCCCAACTTCGAAATGAATTTTGACTCTGGCATAAATGTCTTGCTTAGCTTCTTTATAACTGCTTGCCTAGATGCACCATTATTGTCTTTGCCAGTCGCCCTTGCCTCAGCCATCTGCAAAACAATAGACATTCATTAGCAAGTTAATTTATAAAATAAATAAAAGATTGTGCAGGGGCTGTTAGTCGACTTCAAGAACTTGAGAAGCTGCAATAACATTTCTTATTCGCAAACCTCAGCTTCTTCTCTTCAACAGATTTTGAACTTCAATACTTAGAAAAGATTTCCAAGTAAGCTTTAACTTCAGCAACTTAGCAACTTCAAGCTTTAATAAAATCGCCCACTTTATTCTAGCAATCAGCAACTTCAAGAGACTTAGCAAAGTGCAGATTTCAGTAACTTCACTCTTATAAATTCGCACTTCACACCTTCTTCAACTTCATATTTTCAAAGCTCAGCAACTAGACTTTAATTCGTACCAGCATACCTCTAGCAATTAGCAGGTGCGCACCTCCAACTTCAGCAATAGAACAAGTTTGAACTTCAGCAAATTCCTCTTTGAAATTCAAATTTCTTTAGCAATCATTCACTTCAGATTTTGGAACTCAGCAACAAGCTCAAGTCGTCCTTCTCAGCTTCAAATCGAAACACTTCAACAACACTTCAGCCTTAGCAAAAAAATTCGAACTCCTCAAGCCTCAGCAATAATTAGCTTCAATCTTCAAAGCAAATTCGCACTTCTCCAGTTGTGAAGAGGAAATGAATAGGCTTAAGCTCTTATAGCAAAAATCAAATTCTAGAAGGAGTTAAGTATAGCTATTGCATTAAATTTCCACTACTCCACTTCAAGAATTCAAATTTTCCCTCTCTGGTATTTCTGACACTTGTCCGGGAATCTCAACCTTCTAGAAGTTCAACTTTGACTGGCATGTTAATTTACTTTCAAAAATGTTTAATTAAATTTCATCTTTTAATCCATTTAATTCCCCAGCTGAAACTCTGTCTTGCAAATTTTAAATTTGAATCATCTCTGACGCTCTGGAAAATTTATCTGTGAAGAATTCGATCGAAATCATCTAGGCAACTCACTTCAAATTCATTGTCTGGAGAAAATTATTTTGAAAACACATTTTATTCACTTTGCCTTAGAAATTTTTAAATTCTCCCTTAAGAAAATCTCACAATTTGAGCACTGATTGAATTCTTCACTGAAAAAGCATGGCAAAGTGCGGAAGACATGGAAATCCATTTATCATCACAAACGTCCAGTACCCAGAAGAAAATTTTCTTTGAAACGCGAGGAATCCATGGGTACACAACAAATGGGTTCATTTAATTTTTCAAATTTCGAACCTTAGAAAAACAAATTATTCCACCAATTTAAATCCGTTCTTCATCTGTGATCATCCTGTTGCTTAGACTTGAGAAATTTTGAAGTTCATCCTGCATTGTCATCACCTTCTGACTTCATCTCTGAAAACTTTGCTCGTGCTTCAGGAAAATTTACCACCTTGAGTTCTAGGCGTATTTTCTAAGGAAGAAAATACTTTGCCTTAGAAAAAAAAAATTAGATCACTTTGAAAATTTTGCCTTAGAAAAATTTCGCCTTGGAAATTTTTTAGCTTTGATCACTTTTCCTGTGAGAAAAAATTTATTTCACTTAGAAGATCTTCCTGCAAGCACATCATATTTAACTTCCAACATCTTCAATGCCTTAGGAAAAATTCATTATTTTGCAATTCCAATGCCTAGCAATTTTGTTCTCACCACCTTGCACTTTATTCCACACTTGAAAAAAATATATATATATATTTTCACTTGAAGCTCCAACGCCTTAGCAAGAATTTTCATCACATCATCTTATATTTCATTTCACCACCCTAGGCGCATAGCATACTTGAAGAAAATTAAAACCACGCCTAGCATTTTATTTCACCTTTGGCAATATTTTCTAACACCTTATAGCACTTACCCCCTTGGGCGCATTTAGCACTTGAAGAAGAATATTGCTACGCCTAGCACTTACCTTGCTTTGACCACGCCTTGGAGTATTTTACTCACCTTTTACCTCATTCACCACCCTACATTCACTTTTACCACCTTCAACTTGGGCGATTTGTGGCTTGCATGGAGGATGACTCTTCAACTTCTCCGTTTTTGTCTTCACATGGCCACATTTGGGCGCATTTAGGCATGTAAGGAGGACGAAATTTGTTGACTCCTTTGACCTTTTGCATTTTGGGTGCATTTCATGTAGAGGAGGACGAAACTTGTAACCACGTCCTTTTGTGACCTTTCGACTTCTCCTTTTTTGTCCTTACATGCCCTCTTTTGGGCGCATTTTGTATAGGGAGAGGGATGAAAAACTTTGACTCATTTGACTTCTCTTTTTGGGCGCATTTCCACCTATGTGTAGGATGGGCGCATTTAGGGGGTGGTGGAGGACGAGTTCAACACTTAGAAAATTTTTTGTTATTCAACTCTCAAGGTGGGCGCATTTTGGCATAGCTACAGGATGAAAATTGTTGACTTTCTTTGACTTTCCAAGCATGGGCGCATTTTAGCCTAGGAGGTGGATGAAGTCTCATACTTAGAATTTTTTATGGTTTCACCTTGAGTTGGGCGCATTTTGCCTAGGCAGGAGGACGAGCTTTTATACTTAGAAATTTTATTATCACATCTTCATCAACTTGGGCGCATTTTGCCATGGCTGCAGGATGAAGTTCCAGACTTAGTCACTTTTTCCTCGTCTTCACCAGTTTATCCATGCCCTGCTATTTATAGTAAGTCTCTCAATTTTTGCATCTCTGGAGCTCAGAACGATTTGAAATTTCAAACACTACATCCTCACGACCCTGTTACCCTGTTGACACTGCTATTTTTAGTTGGCCTGCTATTTTTAGCCCATTTTTGAAGGTGATTTGCTATAAATAGTAACTGCTTGCTTCTAATACCTCCACAGCTACGATTGACTTGAAATTTGAATGACGCGCTCCTCACCACGTGACCTTACCGCTGACATCGGCGCATGCAACTGATTTGCTATTTTTAGCCTATTTCCAAACTGACTTACTATAAATAGTAAGTGCTTCGTTTGACTTGAAATTTTACCAGCAGATAGCCTGAAGGATGCTGATCGCGGTGGTTTACACCGGTTTTTGAAAATTTTGACTTTTTGCCCCTCTTTTCAGGTCCCGAAGCTGGAAACCATTTGCTCTGCATGCATATCGAATGATCTCTGTTTGTCCTTGTTTCTGTTGCATTGTGATTAGCTCGTGATTTTGAAGTGCTAGGAGGCGGCTGTTGGGACGCACCTGTTAAAAATAGTAAGTTCCTTACTGAGTAACCATCTCCATTTGCATGTCATATCACTGCGTAGCTCTCGAAAAACCCATAAGGAATATGCAGACATGCATAGAAAACCCTGACATGCAAACCCTAAAAATAGCCTTGGAAGATTAAATTCTAAAAGTTGTCGTCTCGCTTTGCATGTTATACTGTCGCGAAGGTCTCGAAAAACCCAGAAGGAATATGCAGACATGCAAAGAAAAACTCTTCATTTAAGCCCTGAAACTTGCTCCGGAAGTTGAACTGCTAAAAATAGAAAGTTGCCTGTTTTCGCTCAAATTTTGCACGTGAGCAGCCTGACATGTTCTGAATGTGGTATGACTGTTGGAATCTCAGAAATGCTGACAGATTGCCTATAATTGCACACTTACTAAAAATAGTAAGTACTTCAAAATCTGATGAAAATCTGCTGAGAGCCTGCTGGAAGCATACTGACATCGATGTTAAACTCTGTTTTCAATTTATTCACCCTATTCGACCTCGGACTGACTAGGAAAGATGAAACCCTAATTTTCAGACTTGGTCAATTTTACGCTTAAGCTTAGTGACGAGCACAATCCTCAAAAGGCAGACATCAGAAAAGAGACAGAGAGAGAGAGAGAGAGAGAAAAACCCAAGCCAAAAGACCAGAATGGAGCAAAAATTAGGGGGTCCCCATTTGAATGGGGCGATGTGTGAAAAGGTCACAACAAGTCTCTTTCAAGTATCAAAAATCATTGACATGTCCTCAAGAATGAAGCACCTGAGCTGGAAGAGAGAATCAATGCAAATATGACCCTTGGCAAGCAAAATCGTGGTCCTCTATGGCGCCCTTGTATGACTATAATTTCAAATCAGACTTCTGCAATTTATATCAGACCAATAATGCTCCTCCAAAAATGTCTTCTATGCTACCAATCTATGCAAGTGAGACCTCCACTAATATCTATATCTGATATGCAACAACTCCTAAATTGAACCAACACAAGATTGGCCTTTGGCCACAAATTTTGGCACAATGAGAAGTCTGAAGCAACTCCTCCAATCAGCTGCAACCCTTCAGCAGATAGTTTCACTACCTCAGTTATGCAAATCAATGGGATACTTCGTACCCAAAGACCTTAATTGTATTCTGCAGAAACCCTAGGCTTCTCCACAACCAACATACCAAATCAAGTATCAAATATCCAACATATTCACAAATGAGCCCTTAAGATCCTTTTATACTTTTCCTATGAGAGCTCAAACACTTTCCTTGCCAATGTGAGATAAAAAAATATATTTCCCCTTTAATTTTATTTTAGTGACTTTATGAAATAATATTTTATTTAGTCAATTAAATTAATTAATTATAAAGTCACCTTTTAATTTTTAATTTATTCGATGACTAAATAAATAATTAATTTAATTAGTCTTCTCTTTATTTCACCACTTAGCCTTTGGAGAATTAAGGCTAAGAAATCACACTGAGATAGCTATGAAAAAGGGGACATTACAGTTGTTCAGTTGATCTTGAGCTGCTACTGATGGATCCGTTGCTGAGATGGAACAACTCTGATTAAGTGTGCCTGGGAGCTGAAAAGCTCAAAACCTGAATCTGATACCTCAAATTCAAGGGTGCCTTTTTCCAGTAGGGGTGCTTTTAGCCTTAGACAGCCAATTTCTTGACTTGTTCATCAATTTCTCCATTTTGACCTTCTGTGCTCCGATCTGAGATCATCACTGACTGATGAGTTTGATGATCTCGCTTGACGATGCGTTGGATAACCAGCTCAATCCTGGAAAGGATGACTGGTTTCACAAATCCTGAAAGTCAGTTTAAGTCCTTCAAAAGCATGGGTGCCCCTGGCCTGCAAGGGCGCCTTTGACCTTTTGACTAGTTATTTTCATGTTGTAAACTTTCATGAACCTCCTTAGTTTGATATCTATTGTCAAGTGTTTGATTTATCCGTTGTCTTTGCTGATGGTGTCATTGAGATCGATCAAAATGGAGAAGATCATCCTGGAGGTCACCAAGCTTGCAGACAACATCTAACTGCCCAAAAAATGGGCACCTTTCCTCAACAAGGGCACTTTTCCTTGAGACTTGTTCAATTTCTTCATATTCCTCCTTCAGCTTTCACCTTTGATGTTTTCCACTTGATCTTTGCCTTTGATTGTTCAACAGGGCTTGTGAACATGCCGCTGGATTGATCGCGAAGTTGAGAGAGTGCTAAATAGATGCTTTGTAGAAAGGAGTGGTTAAAAACCTCATCAGGTGACTCAGAATGAAGGGTGCTCCTGGCCAGTAGGGGCTCTTTTGCCTTGAAGTGCACTATTTCACCTTCCAATCTGAATGCTCTGACGATCAACAGTTGCTGTCATTTGATGTGTCTCGCAGGCTAGCTGACAGGTTTGCAAAGCTGGGTTGATGCCGGAGGGATCTCATGAAGACAAGCTTTCTCACGAATTGACATTTGGGCCATCTTTTAGCATTTTTGACTGCATATCTCCCTTGGTAGCAAGGCATGGCTTTTCCAAAGTTAGCCAATTTTTGGCATTTTTCAATTATGAAAATCCCCTCCATCAAATAGCATCTTTTTAATCATTTTCCACCATGGATTCTTCATTGAAGCTTTTGAGGCTTAGCTTTTAGCACCTAGTACTAGCCATTCTGCCATTAATGGCTGCGGAGCTCCTAACTTTCTTCTTGAAAAATGAAAATAGACCCACCAGAGTAAAACAAACTTTTTGGATGATTTTGACTTGACCAATGTGATCGTGAAGTCGATTAATCCTATCAAAATCATTTTCAATCATTTCCGGGAAGGTCCTATTTTCAGGGGTTTCCTTCAAAATAGGGGTATGAAACCCTAATTTTCAAATTTTCAAAATTTTGCACATATTTTCCTTGACACAAACCCACAAAAACCTTATTTTACATGAGTTAGATCATTTTAAGCAAAAATGTCTCTTTGAAGCAAAAATTTATTTTGGGTACAACACCTACAAGGGAAGATTTTTGGGTTAATTGTGAAGATGAGTTCGAAGTGCGCAAGTGCGATTACTGTAAACTTACTCTTCATCAGATTGTTGATTTCTTATCAGAAGATGTGGAGGATTTGTCAGATGATGATGGAGAATTCCTACTTCCCACATATGCCAGAGATCAAATTGATCAACAGCCACTTCGACCAATTGATTGGTATGCTAAAGAGAGCACCTCAATCAAGGAAAGAACAAGCCGGATTGTCAAGAATAGTAGACTATTCTTGAGTAGCAAAACGACACGGAAGGTAGTCATCCCAGTTACAGAGCCGCCAGTGGTTCATTCATCACTACCGTCCTCTTCTAGATGGAAACCCATAGTTAAAGCAATGAGCAATCCTCCTGAAGGTGCCAAGGTTAGAGAAATGACAAATAGCTTGAAAAAAAATGAGAATCAATAGGAACAATCAGCAGATGCACTGGAGGTTCCAGTTGAGACAGTATCACAAGTTGAGGTAGAGCCTTAATCTCCTATTCTTTCGTCATCACCGTAGTCATCTCCAATTCACATAGATTCAGAGCTTGATTCACCAGTTCGTGACATCTCAACACCAACTCATTCATCAAGAGTTGATGGGACTAGAGCCAATCCTCCCAGAGAAGTTAGTAAAGACTCTTCATCTTGGCTTGAGAACCTTCTGGGCAGGAAGAGGAGAAACCCTTCTTGTCAGTTGGACTTTGCAGAGTTTGATAACATCTACCAAGACACATTAGAAAAGAAACTCAAGAGTCAGGTCCACGTGGAGAAGAATGTTGACAATGAGGTTGTCATTGAGATTGCTACACCAGCAGAAGACAAGAATGCCGATGAGGTTGAGGTTGATGACTTCACATTAGTCAAAGCCAATCTTGGTAGAAGTACACGGCATGCTGACATGAATCTCTTTGAGGTTGCAACAGTTAACCTGAAGGAGAGAGTGCTCAAGGATGGAGAAGACAAGGCAGCCCTCAAAGCTGAGAATCGACAGCTGCGATAGTACATTTCAAATCTACTTCATGGTACTTCACACATCACTGCTTTGCTTCCATAGATTCTGGAGTCATTTGCAGATCAAAATCAGCTAAGTCAATTGGTTATATATGGGAAACATCTAAGAGATTGGGTAGAAGAATTCATCACCAGGGGCAGATTTATACTTGGAGAGATGTACCAATTAAGGTACAACGCCCACGATCTTCGCTTAGGAATTCAGGAGTCATTGCAGAACATAGTGGAAAGGAAGCCAAGAGACGAGATCACCATTTCTAACTTGAGAATGACTTATGATTCAGTTATTGTAGAAGAGCATAAGAAGCTTTTTGCTTGGAGAGAACAACACCTCTTCAAAGTAAAAACTTACGAAGGAATGTTTGTAGAATTTACTAAATATAGACAAAAGGTTGCTAGTGCTCTTAAGTTCGTACGCACGTTTGTGTCACAAATTCCTTGCCAATATCGACAAGAAGATGGTGCTTACATTGATCTCGGTGAAGTATAGACAGAGTTTTAAAGCCTTATCCGTAGTAGTTTTAATGGTGATCTTGGTGCTTGTCAGATGAATTAGGTTACAACAATGTTAGCAAGATTTGATGAAGCGGCTGAAAAGAGAAAAGAATTTCTAAATCTGATCGCAGATGGTGAAGAG